>OMNN01085535.1:1709-12037 GCA_900302755.1 Chromis chromis
GCCTAGCCTATTATATCTTATTTTAGGTTAGCTTACCTTATATTAGCTTTCCTTATTTGATCTTATCTTATCTTATCTTAGCTTGTTTTAACTAAGCTCAGCTTAGCTTATTTGATCCTATCTTGGTTTAGCTTATGCTAATTAGCTTAGCTTGGCTTATTTTATCTTAGCTTATCTGAACTTAGCTTAACTTAGCTTATTTGATCTTTTCTTATCTTTGCTTTGCTTATCTTAACTTAGCATAGCTTAGCTTATTTAATCTTTCCATATCTTAGCTTAACTTTGCTTATCTTAACTTAGCACAGCTTAGCTTATTTGATCTTATCTTATCTTAACTTCACATTGCTTATCTTAACTAAGCATAGCTTATCTTATTTTATGTTATTTTAGCTCATCTTTGCTTAGCTAATCTTAGCTTAGCTTATTTTATCTTGTCTTGTCAAGCTTTAAATTAAAAATAATTTTCTTGAATATTTAAAGTATTTAAGGGAAAATAAGTTAATACAAGCTCTAGAGAATAACCAGAACATTTCCTATTTTTAGATGCAAATAGGATATGGAGGTCAATTTCTAACCTTTCTCTGAATACACTCTTGGGTGCTGTTACACTGCTTGGTAAGCATTAGTCAGTCCTGTTCATGCATATGTGAGTACTTGTATCTGCTGATGGTAGCTCAGGTTCATACAGACCAACAAGCACAGGCAGAAAGACAGAATAAATACATGGTGCAGAATAAAATATTTTTATTTGCATAGGGAATTAGCTTTCGTGTTTGTCCAGATGTGATACAGAGATCACCAAACCTTGCCGTAGCTGTTTTGCTATTTTGAATCTCTTCATCCTGGCAGCAGTCACAAACATTATAAATCTGTCCAGAATTTTGCCTCCAGCCAAAATGACCAAGGGGATGGAAAGAAAGGAAGCAACAATAAGTGGGATGTGGGACCTGGACAGTATCTGCTGCTTTGTGTCTGACGCTGACTCATCACACAGATAAAGAGATCACAGACTGGGACAATGCTGAAGAATGGAAACGTATACAAACACACAAACACACACACATGCATGACTTATCTGGTAATCTCACGTTTTCCAAGGACATGAACTGACTGACATCGCTGTGGTTAAGCTGCATATTCCTGTAGCTGTGTTTAAGTTTTGACTCTCATGCAAGTGAATCATTCAGATGAATTTGAATTATAGACTTAAGGGTTTTGGGATACAAAGAACTCATTACCTTCTTTGCTTAACCTCTTAAGCCCTTAGGCAATTTTTTTTTTAAATTTCCACCTGATGAGACCTTAAATTCAGTCAGGAAGAGCTCCTCAGCGGCAAGGCCAAAATGAACAACCTTCGGCTCTGTGGATCAGAGGATCCTTGTCTTCAAAAATAACCTGCTTTCATAACTAAAATGCATTCTCAGTTAGGTTTTAAAAGAAGCATATTTTCTCCAAGATTGTCTGTGACATCTCGTAAAGCATTTCCGATCAACAATTCTTTGCTATTTCTTGTATTGCTTTCCAACTCTCGCTCTTTTTCAGCCAACATAGAAGCTTCAGCATGTTGTGAAAGGATCATATTCTAACCTAACCATCATATTTTCCTAAACGTAACCAAACAACAAGTGACAACAAAACTTACGTCCAAGAAAAACAGTCTCACACAAGGTGAAAGTTCGATCCAACTCTGATGGGGACTTTGTAGGTCTTTCAAAGTGCAAACTTTTCCTACTATGTCATACAGCTACCTTGCTAGGGGAACATTTAGATAATGGAGAATGCAGTTTATTTGGATAAGAGTATTATTTTTTGTTGCCAGGGTTGATAAGAGACATCTGGGAGAATTTTGAAATACAATAGTTCTATTTGTCCCCATTGCCAGGCCAGAGTGGGATCTGGAAAACTCAAGGAACAGTAAAAAGTTGTACTTTTGTCAAATCAAAACTGTAAACTAGAGAGTAAATGACAGCCTTAGAAGAATGAGTTGTTATTGAACCTGTTTGAAAAGTTGTCAACAGCAGCTCTACCAAATTTGAAGCAGGAAAAATGAGTTTATTTGCAGTAAAACATGGAAACAAATGTAAGTTGTAACAAAATGAAGCACCCAGTTTGCTATAACATCAGTGTGTTAAGATAAGGGACCTTTGAAAACAGTTAACACAGGGGAACTGAAGATATCCAAGCTAAACAAACTTTATTTTTTTAACTAAACAAGTCCCATTTGTAAAAACATACAATTTACTTTAATGCCACTTTGAAGGTCACTCAAAGTTCAAGATCATTATGTTAATACCAAAGTAAAAACCCAGACCGGGTTCATTTTAATCATTGTGCGACACGTAGGTACGGTTCGGGTTTATTTTGAGTGTTTTGGTCGTCTTCTCGCTCTCTTTTCTCTTCGTTTTGACATTTAATATTTGCAGACTCTCAGCAATTACTGCAGCCTCACCCCTCCTCGCTTCCAAGGCTTCTTTCTTCCTTCATTTCTTCCCTTTATTACTTCTTGTTCTCAGTAATGAATACATTTTGTCTGTTCTTTTAATGGGGTGGTTTGAATAATTTCAGATAATATGTAAAAGGCGCAACTTTGAAACTTATATGAAATAAATCACAAGGGAATGAAATACAACAGTTGGTTCGTCTGTTGCTCTACAAATAAATAACCTCAACTTCAGTCTTTCTGCTCTTAAAAACAGCCGCACCATGTTATACGATTAGTTCAAGTGAAAAGGGTATTAATTATTGTGATGCATTAAGGGGAAAGCTTCACTTACAACATCAATACAATTAAATTTATCTCATTTTCTTCCAAATTTGAATTAAATATTCATTTACTTACAAAGCCCTTGGCCACTGGTGAGTAATAAGTCTAAAGGTTTTTCCTGGTAAACCTATTTAACCTGTTGATATCATTATGTCAACTGAACAACGAATGGTTGCTGCTTTGAATTGGACCAACTTGGTAATAAACGAGGAGGATGTGAATGCAGAAATGTGCAAGAGAGTAAACAAGACTTTCCTCCCTGGAGGCAACACAGCATCAGTTGTTTCAGCAAGTTTCCCCAAAACTTTCTGTACAGGTGACAAAGCCCTTTAGTGGCTGTAATAATTAACCAGAGCTGTTTTCTCCTGTCTAGAGGTGGCCGAGACTCAACATGAAAGTCTCCCATATTCCCCAAGGACCCAAGCAGCCACAGAGGTAGATATATTTACAGGTTAAAGGAGTCGAATTTAGCTTTAAGGTGGGCAGAGACCACAATATCAAACAACCTGGTCCATCTAAAGAAAGTATTTTCTAACCAAAATACAATATTTTACCTTCCAATCTAACTACGGATGCCGATTTGGAACAATTCTCTTACTCAATAATTGGCAGCCTTCTCAATCAGTAGTCAATTAATTTATAACACGAAATGGCCATCATTTCACATCGTAAGTATTCTGAATGTGACATAAGTCATGTAAAGTAGAGCTATGGTTAGTTAGTCTCACAAGAGACTTTCTCATGGTGACCCTTTACCAGCTAAATTCCCACAATGCTCTCTGCTTGCCAACACTAAACTACCATTAGTCAGAGTAACTAAAGTGTTAAACAGTAAGACGCTCCACCTGGTGGCACAACCAGGTACGACAGCTAATCTATAACACACTGTCTGACGTGTGTGCTTCGTTATCTACCTTATTAGTTATTATACAATTGATCGATTAAAAATTATTCACTGACAACTCTACAGCTAACATAACCAGGAGAAAACAAGGTAACAAATGGCAGTCTACCTCTACAAACACCTACAGATTAGTAAAAGTCAACCATATTGCAAAATGCTACACATACAGAGTTGGATGTAAGTGGAGATGAGTGATTTCTGATGCTTCAGCAGCAACATTTTGGCTCCTTTTCGTGGTCATCTGTCATCAGCCAAGAGCCAATCATCTGCAGGTCGGTACTTGATCCACCAATCGCCGGCTGGTATGTGCACAGTCCAATTTGCATACAGAACTATACTCACACCAAGGATACATCAGCTGGTCCATACAGGGAGAAAACATAGAGCAATTAGACAGAATACGACAACAGTCATATCAAAGGTAAATGAGGAGGTCAGGTGACTGTTCTCAGGTGATTGTAGGTCAACAAAATCTGTATAGGAAGGTCCATGTACTCGGATCTATTTTAAAATGGAGTCAGGACCATTTTTATAAGATTGCCAAGTGTGGCTACTTAAGTCAAAGATCTTCTTAGTACTGCTACTGCCACTAAAATGTAGCATTTCTTGTGCGTCATTGCTGGTGCATCAGATTTGGTAGAGCTGCCGTTGAGAGATTTTAAAACGGGTTCAATAACATCAGTGTCAATGACTCTATAAGGCTGTTATTTACTCTCTAGTTTACAGTCTTGATCTGAAGGGAAATAAAGACGTCAATTTTTCCTTCACTTTTTCAGATCTCATTCTGGCCCGGTGACAAGGATAATTGGACTTATTGGATTTCAAAATTCTCTCAAGCATCTCTTATACAGAGAGTCCAAGGTTGTTCAGTTTGGCCTCACAGTTTTGCGGTTAATTTGTCATATTTTTTTCAAATGGCAATTTAAAAAAACACCCTTGGGCGTAAGGGGTTAACTTAATACTTACAGTTTTTCAATCCAAACCATGATCTTATGTCTTTTTGTGCCTCAAACAAATCCCAGCCATGTTGTTAGATCAGAAAAGAGGTACATTTTTGCCACATTGTGCCATCTAGCTGCGAGGAGCAACAGATTATTTGTTTTTTGGCCTTTTCTTCTTTATGGATAGAAGAGAGTTGAGTTGAATCAAACCCAGGCTGCTGTGATAGGGACTTTTAGCCTCAGTACAGCCCCTGATAGATCACCTGGTTGAGCAGGGCCCCCTTTATCAGATCATTTTGTGTTATTTATTTAGTCAAAGACTGGTCACAATAAGCAGGTTCTAAGGATAAATGTGAGAAACTGTATGTATTTTCAGCACAGCGGAACTGAAAACAGCACAGTGTTCAGTCTTGTCTACCTGAATAAAATAAAATGAAAATGTTTATAAATAAACTGTCGTTCATGAAGTAAACAGGTCGCTTCGCTTGGGCATCTTGTGCAACATAAAACTGGATTCTCGTCCGTCATTGATGACAATGCAAACAGTTATCAAACTACCTTGACAATATTTTACCTGCCACTGCAATTCTCAGTCTTTCTATGACCTGGACCTGCATACACAAAGACAGAACTACACACACAAATAAAAGTGATGCCAGAGAAGTGGATAAACAACTTGTAAATAAAGCAGATAAAGATAAGGGAATCAAAATGGAACAAGAAGAAAAGAACAGAAATTGATCTGTTTTTTCATAAAAGTTAAACGTCTTCAGGCCACAAACACTATATTATGTAGCTTTCTCTACTCTTGAATGTTTTCATTCTTTTTCCTTATCTACAAAACACCAGCACGCACTTTTCATCTGTCCTCTTTGACCCTATACATGTAGTCTGATATAGCCACAATGCTTATGTACACTGAACAGCCACAGCATAAAAAAACACCTTCTTAACATTGTGGAGGTCCCGATCCTGCCACCAAAACAACTCAGAACCATCAAGGTATGGATTCAGCAGACATCTGAAGGTGTCTTGTGGCACAAAGACGTTAGTAGCAGATCCTTTAAGTCCAGAAATCCATTGATCAGACGTCTTTTTCCAGCACATCCCACAGATGCTAGATCAGACCAAGATCTGGAGACCAAGTAATCACCTTAAACTCTTTGTCAGGTTCCTCAAACCATTTCTCAACATCTTTTTGTAGTTTATCAGGGAGCATTATCCTCCTGGAAAAGG
This sequence comes from Chromis chromis, assembly GCA_900302755.1. NCBI lineage: Eukaryota > Metazoa > Chordata > Actinopteri > Pomacentridae > Chromis > Chromis chromis. The sequence continues at coordinate 7,555 of OMNN01085535.1, forward strand.
CCACTGCCATTATGGGCTTTGCATTTCCTGCAGCAGTGTTTAGGTAGGAGTCAAAGTAACAAGGTTTTCCAGCAGAACATTGCCCAGATTTATCACACTGCCTCCATTGGCTTGCCATCTACTGCCATTTCTTCTCCATGCACACACTCAGCCATCCACATGATAGAACAGAAAACCAGTCTTCTTCTTCCATTTCTCCATGCTCCAGTTCTAATGCCTACTTCCCGGTTGTCTGCACTGTCAGCAGTAAACAAGAGTCAGCATGGACACTGACTGGTCTGCAGCTACACAGTCTTATATGCAACAAGCTGTCTAACATATCCAGTCATTCGCTTTATAGTTGCTTCTCTGCTGTCCCTCATGTGCATCAAGGAGCCTTGGGTGCCCATTATTCTGTCATCAGTCCAGCGGTTGTCCTTCCTTGGATCATTGTTTTCAGGCACTAACTACTGCATAATGGGAAAACCCCACCAGACCTGCTGTGTCGGAGATGCTCTGACCCAGCTGCCTAGTTTACACAATTTGGCCCTCACTCAGATCCTCACTCTGCCCATTTTCCCTGCTCCCAACACATCAACTGCAAGAACTGTATGTTCACTTGCAGCCTAATATATCTAACCCCCTGACAGGTGCAATTGTAATAAGATAATCAATGTTATTTGCGTCACGTGTCAGTGTTTTTTACGTTGTGGCTGATCTGTGTATAGTCCATCACAAATCTCCTCCATCCTGTATCTTTTGGAAAACTATTCTCCCAGTTCTGCATCAGCATCTCACTCAAAATACTGAAGACACAGCTGCTTAGCCATCGATCAAAACACTTCCCTCAGACGTTTAGTTATGCCGTCTTCCTCCAATCCATCTCATTCTGTGTCCATATTTCCACCCACAACTCTTTTTCTGCATCTTTTTTTATGACTAATGTGACTGACTGGCTTCCTTTGGACAGGTTTGCTGCTTTATGGTTTGTTAAAAACAAGCATGAGTGGAGTTTTGACTCAGGTGGATGATGAGGTGGAGTTTAGATTAAGTGTTTTATAATACTGTTTGCAAATGAACATGGTTTATTATTCTTTTTGTATTACCAGACAAAAGTTAATTACAGCCAAAAGGAGATATCAGAAAATGAGGTGAAGTGTAGTAATAGTCTCAAACTCTGTATCAGTCATCTTTCTCTTTTTTAATGTTCTTTTATTCTATCAGGAATGCTGATCACACTCATGCAGTTGCACACATTCATTCTTGTAAGCTTCCCAGCAGAACCACAGTCTAATCTGAAGGCCACTGAGTGGCTCCACTGGAGCAGCTGGGGATTAAACGGCCTTGTTCAGTTCATTTTTCCTCACACAGATTTATCCCGCTGCTCTGGGGATCGAGCCTGTGACCTCTCTGGTCTCGAGGTTGTTCATTCACTGCCTACTGTAAATACTTAAGCTTTAAATTATATAGTCTTGTTGCTATGGCCACCTGTTGTGACCAGTACGCTGAGCGGAAAAAATAAAAAAATTAATTCAGCCTGTGCTTAGAGGAAGATCAATACCTCACTGTTCAAAAACCATTTCTTCAGCCAAGGTTTATCAATACAGTTTAAAGAAAATAGTGGAGATTTTAATCGAATTCTGCAGGGGAGAAGAAAAATGGACGATGATAATAGAAAAAAAAAAAACACTGAAAAACAGAACAGCAAGTGCAGGAAGAATATGGAGAAACTCATGCAGTAGGTTTGCTTTATTCAAACTATATGCCTGGTTTATTTATACACCACCAAACCAGTTCTGACCCATTGAAACATGGACTCCACAAAACCTCTAAAGGTGTCAAAGACGTTAGCTGCAGATCCTTCAAGAAAAAGACAAGATGCAACATTTATGGCGATCCCTTACAATGACCAAGATAAGAGTTTCAAAGTAAAGGCAGTGATGTTACCTGACAATAGCCTCGGGCTCATAGGGTTAATAGCTGTAGAAGCCCCCCTGGACTGCATTCTTTCCCTTCAGACCTCCATTTACCCTCCTTCTAACTAATGTTATGTTACCACTTGGAGACCTCCTTGCTTTGTCTCGGCGCCAAGAGCTTCAGGCAACAACTTAAATAGCTCTGAACCACCGTGGTCCTCCACCACACTTGTGTCTGCTTCAGGGGAATCTGGAGGGGAAAAGTCTCCTAAAGAGCCCTCTGTGGCATCGGTGTGGCAGATTCTCTCCACTGCTCTCTGGCTTGGTTATATCACTGATCAACCCCCTTCTCTCAGCCACTTACCTGCTTTTATGAGCATTTCTCATTATTCTCAGAGCTATGTAATGCTAAAACCAATCTGTTTAAAAGGCAGTGCGCTGCTCTACTTTTGCTTTTTCACAAACTAACGCACACAAACACACTCCCAACACACACACAGCACCATACGGATCATGCACTCAAGTGCTGAGCCGAGCAGATCTGCCTCCACTCCGCAGATCAATAGCTTTCTGAGCTGTACACCTCTCTGTTTTAATCTATTACCGACACCACTGACTGACATCAAACACTTTAAACTAATGTCTATTGATAACACAACGCTGAGAAGCAGAACGAGAGGGGAAAAAAATCCTGGAGGTGGGGAGGTTAAGGCGAGAAAACAAAATAAATACTGTAAGAAATGGAGTCAGTTGGAGGACCTCGAGGCAAAGTAAAGAAGTAAAAGCAGAGCTGGAGTTAAAGGAAAGAAATCAGCAGAAATATCAGCAGAAAATAAAAGAAACTGAGCAGTAGTTTTTGTTTGTGTGTTGAGAATAACACCAGAGGAAATGGAGGATGAAAGAAAGAAAAGACAAAAACTGATTGAAAACATTCATTAATGACAAACGAACAACTGAAGCGAGGAACTGCTGCCGTGCAAATGCATGTATAATGCCTATTTTGTGCTTTTACTTTTGACTCTTGTGCCAGCTGCATGTCTCCTGCCATCTGCCTGCCGCTGTAGTTGGATTCTGATCATTACACCGTGATGGTTCGAGACGTCTCCGGGTTTTCACACTTTGCCTGAAAATGTAATTTACTCTCCCATAGCTGGATTCATCTAAATCTGCGCCCTTATTACTTCCCTCCCACTCCTTCCCCTTTGTCCCTTTTGCATAGTTAATGCTCATTGTGACTGTCTGGCTTCTCGACTAAGAGGAGTTTTATTCCAAACCACTGTGTATATGAGGGCTTTAAGGGATGTGCTCAACGAAGATAAAAGTTTAATAAAACTATATAAAGCATAATAACAGTTTAAAGTCCCTCTCTGGTCATTGGTTTAACCCATAAAAACTCACCTCTGTGTATCGAAGTTACATATTTAGAAGGTTTTGCCATGAAAATAGTCCCTTCTTGCCTTATAATGACACAGAAGTAACTCCACACTGTCTGCTTCTGTCTCCATCCACCATTTTCCACTCGTTGCAACTCAAACACACCAGCTCACTCTGCTCAGACACTGTAAAAGTACTCTACATTATATAATGGCAAGTTGTTATATTGGAGTAATTCAGCCAAACATGTTAGAACGAGAAAGTGATTCTGAAAATGAGTGATGCAGAAAGCTCTACCTTGCAAGTTGACAGGATTGGTTCGATGGGTTTGTTACATATAAAACCCCAGAAGTCTGAATCTGTGTTTTTGGGACTGTACACGTCAGTTTCATGCCCAGTTGACTACTTATTTCGCTCATGATATGTCTTCTAGCATATAAGAAAACACCATATGGGTCTTTCCACCTCAGTTCACCCAATTTTAAAGTTCACACCTGACCATCTCATGTTTGTCAAGTAAAACGTATAAAATCTTGGGTCATAGGTAACATTAGTTTTTGAGTTAAAACTTCTTAAAGAAGGTGGGGTCATGTCCATTTTTGCATTGTTTTCTTCGCGCCAATCTGTGGAGCAATGTTTGAAGTACCATAACTTGAGAAATAATGTAGTTAGAGTCCTGAAATTTTGAAGGTTCATTGATATGTACATGTAGCACAACCCTGTACCAACTTATATATACAAATTTAGACAATAGCAGAAGATTCTAGAGACGCTCAGGGAGGCTATAGACCAGTATATGAACAAACAGACAAACACAGGACTGAATGCTGGTACCAATTTGTATTTATAAATAGTTAAAGTGCATAGTATTTACAGTGAGTATAAGGTGTGACATCATAATGTGCAAAAGCGCTTAATGTTCAGTGGACAATGCAATCACAGTGGAACACAATCATTTTCCAACATATCCCTCCCCAGAGTTCATTCAGATTGAATGCAGTTGGAGCCTCAAATTAGGGTTTGCAAGTTCATATGGCTTAATATAAGCAAAGCAATGAGTTGGATACTTGAGAGCAGAGGGGGGTTGGGCTGCCGTAGCTCCCACCGCACTGGTGGAGCCGATGTGCCAACGATGGTCCAAATGATGTCCTGGGCTTCAGCTCGCCATCACAACTAGTTGATTGAAGGGGGACTCTAAAAACCCGGCCTGTGTA
>OMNN01085538.1:0-16091 GCA_900302755.1 Chromis chromis
ACCATGTTGAGCGCTTTCCTATAATTTCATTCCTATTTATTTTATTTGATTGCTCTTAAGAGTTAGTCTTTGCTTAAGCTGACCAAGAGCATTCATACATTACTTTTCAGATCCGGTCCAGAACTCACTTCAAGATACACTGATCGGGCATAACATTATGACCACTTGCCTAATATTGTGTTGGTCCCCCTTATGTGGTCAAAACTGCTCTGAACCATTGGGCATGGACAAGAGGACCTCTCAGGGTGTCCTATGGGGTCTGGCACCAGGACATTGGCAGTGGATCCTTTGGGTACTCTGGGTTGTGCAGTGGGGCCTCTGTCAATCAAACTTGTTCCACTGCATCCTGTTGATGCTTGATCATCAGAATGAGGTCTAGGAAGTTTGGAGGTCAAATCAACATCTTGGGCCATTGTCATGTTCCTCAAGATGTTCCTGATTGTTTGATGTTTTTGCCATGTGGTGGGGTGCATTTTCCTGCATGGGTAGGCCAGTGACATTTCGTTTTGCCATTTGCATGAGGGAGTGTGCTTGTTCTGAGACAATGTTTATTTGGGTGTCTAAGTCTCATTAACATGGATGGCAAAATCCACGGTTTTCCAGCAGAACACCACATAGTACCAATATGATCAATGTTATTCACTTCACCCGCCAGTGGTCATAATGTTGTGGCTTATCGGTGTATACACTCCAGTTGTTCTTTACCTTGAACCATCTTCAATCATCTTTGGAAATAGTGAAATACATAAAATTATGAATGCTTTTTTTTTACGTGTTTGCATAAATATTGTTATGAAATGTTCTCAGAGCATAAATCAATCTGGTGAAGTTTTATTGCTTTCGCTTTTTTTTCAGATATGTTTAGCCTGTGGGTTGAGTTCAGCCCAGCTAATGGCAAGGCACAGCGCTCCTTTTCTACCTGTCTCCTTGGCAATATTCCTCATGTTGCCTTGTGAATGACAACAGTGAACTGTGGATGATAAGTATTCTATGCTTGTTGCACCTGATGTCTTTATATCACTAGAGAACCAAGGTCATAAAGGTTTCGAGTAGTTGAAACCCCACTTCTCTGATAGCCTGATTGAAGTGTGTTGCTGTGGGATATGTCTCTTTGCATGTTTGTCTCGCACGTTATTTAATTGTGAGAGGTGACGGCTGTGTGATGAAGGAGGCCTTTACTCCCCGCTCATTTACATAAACAACTTCTTTCTCCCACTCAAAAGGTGTGACTTTTCACTCATGCAATCAGAGAGCCACTCACAGCCACAACCGTGGCTGCATTTCTGTTATTATGAGTAACACATTCACGAGTGCTTGTCCTAGAACTTCTACTACTTTGGTGGATGTGGTAATTTGTGGTTACTGGTCACCTGAAGTGTGCCATCTTGACTGTACAACAATACGCCTCGCAGTGTGCGAGAGGAGAGAAGTATCTACACGGTTACACACCAACACAAACTGGCCTTTTTTTTAAACCTTTATTTAGATTCAGGAAGGTTGAATGCTCTTTTCAAGGACTGTCTGGCTTCACTCTCACACAGCTACATACATCCACAGTGGTACCAAGTTAACATAGATGTACACCGATCAGCCACAACATTATGACCACTGACCTCATATCGGTACTGATCATATTGGTACAATGTGGTGTTCTGCTGAAAAACCTTTGATTTTGCCATCCGTGTTGATGAGACTTCGACACCCAAATAAACATTGTCCCAGAACAAGCACACTCCCTCATGCAAATGGAAATGTCACTGGCCTACCCCCGCAGGAAAATGTGCCCCACCACATGGCAAAAACATCAAACAATCAGGAACATCTTGAGGAACATGACAATGACCCAAGATGTTGATTTGACCTCCAAACTTCCTAGACCCCATTCTGATCAAGCATCAACAGGATGCAGTGGAACAAGTTTGATTGACAGAGGCCCCACTGCACAAGCCAGAGTACCCAAAGGATCCACTGCCAACGTCCTGGTGCCAGACCCCATAGGACACCCTGAGAGGTCCTCTTGTCCATGCCCAATGGTTCAGAGCATTTTTGACCACATAAGGGGGACCAACACAATATTAGGCAGGTGGTCATAATGTTATGCCTCATCGGTATATGTCATCACTCTGCATGGCTCTCCATATTTAAATCTGAAGTAACTTTAGCTTACGCAAAGATTACTGAGATGCACAAACATAAACAGACCGAACAGAAATTCAGATAATTTACTGACAAATAGCATAAATAATTCAAGCTCATCTTCTCATACTTAAAGTACCTCTCTGGTCATTGATTAAACCCTAAAAACTCATCTGTGTGCCTCCAAGTTGCATATTTAGAAGTTTGTTTTCCATGAAAATGCCTTAAAATGGCTTAGATGTAACTCTATATCATTTCCTCCTCTAGAATGTGCAGATTAATGAATTCATCACCTCCTTCTCCACTCACTCTTTAGCTCCTTGCTGCAGCTCAAGCACACCAGCTCACCTACGACACAAATGCTGTAAAGCTACTGTACGTTACACAGTGGCAAGATTGTAAGATTGCAGCAATTCAGCCATACATGTTCAAACCAAAAAACAATTCTAAAGAAGAATAATGACACAGAGAGCCTCACCTGCAGAACTGGTTCCTTAGATCTGTTATGTATGAAACCCTGGAAGTCTGAATCTGTATTTTTTTTTTAATGGTCTGTAGTTTCAAGGCAGAAATATTCAGCCAATACAAAAACACCACATGGACACAATAGAAAGGCAAAAACCTTGATTTTGAACTTAAAAGGTCTATTACACATTAATGCTGTCTTTTAATTACATCAGTATTAAAACTGGTGGTCCAAACTCTGCCTAGGATTCAGCCTGTCCAGTTAAAGATCTGTTTACTTTTGCAAAATTTAATAATTTCACGATTAGCTCAACCAACGTGAGGATGCTCTTAAAAATATGACATACAAATGTTAGTCTTATGGATACAAAGTTTGGTACATTGTAGTAGAGGAATAGATCATAGGATTTGCTGTAAATATCATGAAAAAAATAAAAATGACTGCTGCTTGATGATGATTTTTAGGTTTATTATGCGATGCAAATAATTAGGTCAGATTAGAAGCACAATTGTATTTTTAAAAAAAATCAGTACATGAATTGTTATAGAGGTAAGTTTGACAATATTTCTGATGATAATTTTAGGTGGTATTGCCCAGTCCTATTCTGTCACATGCAAAAAAAATGCCCTGACTGTAAAAAACTTGGGTTCCTGCAGGTGTTTTTAAAAAAGGAGCATATTTTATCGAGAAAACACGGGAAATCCCAAGACCTTAGTTCCCGGCATTCAACCTTATCCCACAGCTGCTCCACCCAAGCTCCTCGGTTTCCCGTTTGACAACAAGCAAACCTAACACCAAGCTTTAAAATGCCATTTTAAAGACCTGTGGTGTGCCCATTTAAGTAAATAAAGCGTCTGCATGTTGGAATCTTTTGAAGCACTGATAGCAATGCTTGAGAAAAAGAGAACTGAACAATGCAGATGCACATTTACCAGCATGTTTAACTTTCAGCCCACTTGAAAATGTCCAACATCTGCATGTGGTGCAACACCGCAGCTCCTCATATTTGTAAGCACACCAAAGTATCATACTTGGAAATGGAAGTTACTTTCTGTTTTAGCAAACCAACAGTAAACACAGCTGTTTTGCTAAGAAAGTGGTGCCTTGACATCATTCCTGCTTGTGCAACTTCTTTTTTTGTTGTTTTGCTCTCTTGTTTTCTGAACAAACAACAAACACCACCAGCAACACGACTGCCATGTACTGCACAGGTAGCTTGGTTAAAAAAGGGAACAAATCATGAACATTTAAAAGAGATTATTGACATTCTGTAATACCCGTTGCTAATGATGTTCGTCAGTAATGAAGCTTTTTCAATTCATGTTTATTTTCCACATTTCTCTGGTAATAAATTGATACCGTGATTGAGTCGCACAAAAAAATAGGCCAAGTCGGTTTCGGTTCATTTACAGGTGCAGCAGTAGGGTTGATTTACATTTTAGGGTTTATTTGGAATTTGTGAGGCTTTAATTTTAGCAGTCGAACATTCATGCTTGAATGCCAAGCCTTTAACCCAGGCAATTGTTAAGCTTGCAGTCAAACATTGCCCTGAAGTACCATGCCACATATGCACGGCTAGACTATTTGTTTTTGTGTGGTCTTAGAAAAAGTATCAGTTATGCTAGAATCTGTGGAATCTCCATAATTGCATGTCTTGGGCAAGAGTCAGTAGATAAAACAACTCAGAGAATGGAGATGTGGATAGGCCCACTTTACTTCCATTAAGCTGTATCCAAAACAAGAATGTTTCAGTGGCTTGACATGTTCCTGGACTGAAGAAGTATAATGCCAGGGTCAAGATTCTGGAAAGGGGTGGTTGTGTTTTTCTCCCGACAACTGACTTAACAAACCGCACGGATGTTTCCCTCAGTGTTTCCTACTGAACATGGCAAAGAATGAGAGAAAAAGAGATGCTGCACATGAATATGCAGCTTTACTTAATGTTATGCTATTACAGTTTACCCATGTACCAACTGAAAATTTAATAATTTATCCGAACATGAAAGTAAGCAGGGGAATAAAAGCGATATCACACTTTCCACTTCACACCATACAGTGAAAAGATTTACTATGCAACTCGATAGGCTGCTCCTGGCAAGACTCAAGTGACAAATCACCAGAGTCTAGCTGAAAAGTTGCCTTTTTGCACCTTTCATTCACACTCTTCATGAACTCCTAATCAGAGTCATGGAAGGCTGGAGCCCATGTATTGGCTAAAAGCAAAGAAAATCCCTGACAGATCACTGGCCTATCACAAAGCCAGCAAACACAGACAATCGCACAGTCACACCTAGCAGCTATTTATTGACCTGCATACCTCGCTGGTAGAAAAGTGGAGTATCTAGAGAGGAAAAAAAGCACACACAAACATGGGGAAACTCAAGTGCAAAACCTCTTTGCTGCTGGGCAGCCATTATAAGCATTGATCCGCCATGCTGCCACCTTTTCTTACCAAGAGGGCGAGCCAAAAGGACTGTTTCCTCTTTTTGACTTAACGGTCCCCCACCTACTGAAATGGGCATGTGCGAGATAAGGAAAGATCTGATGTTGAAGGGAGAGAGATGGCTTTTGGTGATTTTCTATAAAGTCTCACTCAGCTTGAAAATGTGCTTTGCTTATTGTTATTTCACTTGAATGTTTGAACTTCACTGACTGAATGGTATGTGTCCAGAGTGTGCCACTTTTACATTCATCCACTGGGAAAGCTCACTTTAAATGCATTCATGATTTTGAAACATGGAATTAGTTTGGGAGACAAACAGCATGCAACACAAACAAACTTTCTTTCTCTTTTTTGCATTTTTTTATTAGCTTACTGCAGATATACTGGTATGAGTGTATGCATTTGCCAATAAGTGACAATAAATTGTAGTCAATCTGAGGTACTAACAAATTCAATGTTAGACTTTTTTTTTTTCATCTTTGTAATCCTAACAGAGCCACTTGTATTTATCTTGTTATGCCAGGTTGGAAACCGTTGCTAAGTGTCCAATAGACTGTCTAAGAAATATTTCCGACAGTATTTTTGTTTCTCTGTTCCAGCAGTAGTCGGCAATTTGCTGCAGCAAAGTTTAGACTAATCTGGGGTTGTATGCCTGACTGCATGCTAGATAGCCACGGTTGATTGTTGACTTTGGTTTTCAAAAATGTTTCCTCGATCCAGCTAAAAAAAAAACAAGAAAGAAACGTTGACAGAGTGAGACGGACAGAGAGATGCAGACAGAAAGTCAAGAGTTAATTATATCTACACAGATGAAAGGGGGAGCTGTAATTTGTTTACAATTATAGCTTCTCCATTTGATGTGTATAGTCATAATAATCAACCCTGTATCATGTTTGTGTGCATGGAAAAACAAAAAGTAATTGCTGATTTTGACGACTAAGAAACATGTGAAAATTCTATTTGAGAAAACTGAAACACTTTGGTGAAAATCAGATTCTACAAATACCACTTGTAATGCAAACGGGGACTGTAGTGCTTAATTGGTAATCAGTAAGTAAATAAATTCTCCTGTTTTCTCTCGTTTATTAGTTGGACGTGCTTGATCATTTTAATGTCAAATGAATTAAATCGTGTCTCATTTTTAAAAAATTACAGGTATTTTTCCAGTGAAAAACTCGACACACACACACACATAAATTAACTGACCTAGATTTTCTTTTTGTTGAAGAGAGCTTTCTGAATTCATCAAGGATGTTTCAGCTCACCATTGCTGACTTAAATTTCATTTAATCAGAGACTACGTACATGAATGACCTCCTAGTCACCAACTATGACCTAATAATTTAAACTAATATCTGATACGTCTGATTGACTTTCGAGAACCATCTTCACAAGGGTGTAAAAAGAGGATTCAATACAACTCATGAGCTTGAAGTCATAGATTACGGGTTTAAATTCTGACAAATATTGTTCACCACAGACTCTTCCTACAGTCAGGTCTCATTTGTGTGTTGCTTTCATTGTTGTGCCATAGTGGCACAGCGATAAAATGTAAACCGTGTATTACATGAGGGAGACAAAAAAGGACCAATAAAACTACACTGAATTGAACTGCACAAAACTTGTTACAAATGTCAAATTAAAAGCTCCACTTCTTATCTTTAATGCGCCTCTGAGCCTGACAGTCTGTTGTGCCTTTATCCCCTCTTTGGACTTTAAAATCTCCATTTCTCTCAGAGCTTTGAGGGTGTGTGCTCTGACAGAATGTCAGGCAATTAAACAGTCATGGCTCATTGAGCTGGAGGTGGGCCCGCTCCTCCAGGCTCCTCTATAGGCAACACAAGAAATGAATACAGGCACTCCCCGCCATCCCTTGCTCATTCTTTGACTCACAAACTTAGCAGTAAATCCAGACAAGAAGTTCTTATCAAAGGACACTTTAAACTATTGTCAACTTTCACAAGGCTGAGCAGTGTCACTGTCACGGGTAATTATCCGGTGCCAGAATGTAAACGAGGACAGTGTGTGGGACAACAAAGATGAGCTCTTGCAAGGAACACAGTCATGTCCCTGCTGCAGAATGAACACATACATGCTGTCACGCTAATGATAGCATGAGACGGCTGCTGGAGAGAACTGGCACCTTCACACCTACCACTAGCGTACAGTGCAGAGGTATGTACATAAATAACAGGCAGCAGTTTCAATTAAGACATGCATACTGAGGAGACGCTTCAGGTAAAACCAAAGGCACTGTGCTTGAATGTATTGAGTGATATTTCTCAGGTGTAATGGGCCTCAAAGAGCTGCCATTGGTTGAAATCAGTGTTTGATCATCTATATTTTGCTCATGATGGGTATTAAAAGAGAATTGAGAATTGTGGCAAAACTTTCAACTGAGGAAAACTGTTATAGTCTGACACCTCCATCTTTAAAATATTTAAAAAATATATTTTCTCAAGATGAGATCCTTTTGAAAAGATTACTAAAAAGATATGGAAGCACAGTACTGTCACATTATCATATACTGCATAATGGAGCCCGACCATTAGGTCTGTTGGCAAATATGATTGGCTGATATACACCGATCAGGCATAACATTATGAGCACCTGCCTAATATTGTGTTGGTCCCCCTTATGTGGTCAAAAATGCTCTGAACCATTGGGCATGGACAAGAGGACCTCTCAGGGTGTCCTATGGGGTCTGGCACCAGGATGTTGGCAGTGGATCCTTTGGGTGCTCTGGCTTGTGCAGTGGGGCCTCTGTTAATCAAACTTGTTCCACAGCATCCTGTTGATGCTTGATCAGAATGGGCTCTAGGAAGTTTGTCAAAGGAAGTCAAATGAACATCTTGGGTCATTGTGATGTTCCTCAAGATGTTCCTGATTGGTTGATGTTTTTGCCATGTGTTGGGGTGCATTTTCCTGCAGGGGTATAGGCCAGTGACATTTGGGATTTCCATTTGCATGAGGGAGTGTGCTTGTTCTGGGACAATGTTTATTTGTCCAAGGTTTTCCAGCAGAACACCACATAGTACCAATATGATCAATGTTATTCACTTCACCTGTCAGTGGTCATCCTGTTGTGGCTGATCGATGTATACTAAGGCCTTTGCAGTCACCTGATCTCAACACAGTCGAACACCTACGGACTGACATGTCAAAACACCAAATGAGGGAAAATCTTTTGGAGGAATGGTGTTTCAATGGAGAATCAATGGAGAATCAATACCAAGGAGCAATGAAGCTGTCCTGGCAGCACAAGGTAGCCTTACTAAGAGACATTATCTTGGTTGTTTCTTTAGTGTGTCACCTATCTGTACAGGTAATAACAGGAAGGCATTTTTGGAAAATTCATAAATCAAGGTGAAGTGAGTCTCAGTTAAAACTGTGCATTTACCACCATTGTGCACTGTGTAAGTGAAATGGCATCAAAGCATGCATGAATGCTGTGAGCTGAAAAGCATATCAACATATGGACGAATAGGATTTGCAGGCAAAATGGTAAAATATATGTATAGGATAACAAAAAGCGTAATTAATTATCCTTTCCAGGCTGATTCTGTGGGCTTTAAGTACAACATTTTGCAAAGACTGGATGAAATTTGTAGGAGTGGTAAGAAAAAAAAAGTGAAGAGAATTTCTGTGTAGGAGGATATGGTTGTGGCCTATTTGGACAGATAAGTGTGGGAAAAAAATGCTTGTGGTTTCATGGTTTTGGCGCTAGTTCCTCGTGTGCTCATGATATTCAGACACATGAATAGGACTGAAAACACAACCTTCTTAGCAGAGATCCTAAGCTTTCAAAGTGTCTCATAATCATGTCACTCCGAAATGTCTTAATGACATTTTTTGAGTGTTAAATGCTGCCTCTGTGTAGGTGAACTCAGAAACTACCTCTAATTACTCATCAGCTGTGTGCACCAGTGTGTCAACTGCACACTAATGCATTGAGTCACCTCAAATGGTACAATTTGAATAATTTTGTCATGCTGCTTTGGGTCTTAAGATTGCTTACTTGTTCTCTCTGGCTGTATCACATCCTCTGATATTTTATTTTGCTGTTTTATTATGTTTATTTGCCCTTCAACAAGTCACGCTGTGTGTAAATGAAGCTAATAAAGACATTTGTCAGGCAGGAATAACAAATCCCCACATTGAGGATGGAAAATACATAAAATAATGCTGTTGGGGACAGAATCAGACAAACACGAGTCCTAAATATCACATGTCTAGATCTCTGGAGTTGCAAGGTGCAGGCATAATTTCTGCTATGAAAAGTTGCCTGTTACATTATGTACAGATCAAACTCTGTTATGATGTCCCTATCTATGTATATTGCAGCATAAGCTTGTCTTGAGAAGGCAAACGGAAGGCAGAATAAAGCAGTTTGTGTCACCCCCGTGTGTCGGTGAAGCTGAACTGCATGATGTTCTCAAAATTTGTTTTGAAGTTTATAGACAACCTGCTTTTACAGAACTCTGCTATACAGCATAACAAACATCCACTACATCAGTCAGTCCTTTATTCTGCTGCCTTTAGTGACATGAAAAAGTAACTGAATATAAAACTCTTTCATGCCAAGAGAGGGACAGTTAAGGAACAGAGTAAGAAGGCATTAGTTAACAGAGCAGGCACTGTGACGGATAATAGAAACTCTCAGGTTTCTCCACTTCATTGTATCCTTTGTCCTTTCTCAAGAGAGAACTCAGGTAATTCATAGAAATATCCCTTCTGAGTAAAGCTTATTCTGCACTGATGCTAAAATTCTGTACAACATTATTCCGTCAGAAAACTCAAAAGACAACTTGGTTAAACATTTGTACTTTCTTTATTGTCAGAATCGTTATTGTACATGGACATCCCAATGGATTTGCACTTCTTTTTACAATATGTACCACATATAACAGCACCTACATGTTATTTACACACATTACACAAGATTGTATCACAAAGCAGTGTGTGAAACTAGCAAAAACAAGTGTCTTGCTGAACCAACACACCCAATAGTCCATGAGCTGGCTAAATAAAATAAAATATCACAGCCATCGGCCCCTATCGGTTCACAGGTAACTGCCCCTTGTAATTTTCTAGGTTTAAAGCTGAAATCACGAGTGTGGAAGTGTTGTAAATCAAGAGGCAAAAAGATGCAATGCAACAGTCTTTTAAAGTTCTTACTAATGGGTCAAATGTAAACATAAAGTAGGTAAAATGCAAACTCTGAAACCCTGTCACTGCCTGTAATGCAGAAAAGCAATAAGCAGTACTCAGTCAAGTGAATATGGTTGGTGATATGGAAACTGTGCGTATTTGTATGTTTGTAAACTTGACAATAGGTAACAGTGTGGTTATAAAATTGCAAATGAGAATGCTCGACAAGGATACTCGCTCAGAGAAAGCTTTGCTTAAAATCCATCTCCATTTTCCATCCTGTCACCCCACTCATCTGTGTGAATTGGACCGACCTGCTTTGTGATAAAACCCTGGTTTGGGCTGCGAAGAGCAACTAAAGAAAATAAAAATAGGATGAATTTAAGTAAAAGAGGAAATAATTCGGTCAAGAGGATGCCAGATTTTCCAGAACCCTGCATCCACAGGCACACACACAAACACTCACACACACACACTCACTGTTGCACAACAACCAGAGATAGTGTAGCAGCTTTCTCAAAGGCGAAGACAAGTACAACACAGTAAGTGGCAGTTCTGCTGTCAGATACGCAAACACACAGAGCAGCAGCAGAATGAGATACACACGCTGACAAGCGCTTTTGAGTCGAGCCACACAGCAGGAAGGCAGGTCGGCCTCCTGAGGAGCCCGGTTTTTAGTCCAGTCTGGTTTGGCCAGCACTCCACAGAGGAGGAAGTACGCTTGAAGAGGGAGCGGAAGAAAACTGCAAACAGTAGGCAACAATCTGGTTCATCTGATTATCAAATGTGAAGCACAAATGAGCCCGGCCAAACAAACAAAGTTTAAATGCAACATTCTGAAATTTAAGGATTTCAAGTGTAGGGTGTGCTTGCTTCGGTATCAGATGTGCTGAGGGCAAACAAAAAGACAGGAAAGTAAATTTACTTTAAAAAAATAAAAAAAGCTCTGCCATGTTGAAGATGTGTGACAATAACAAATTTCCTGTTGACAAAGTATGGGCGGTGGGGAAATAAAGAAGGGGCTAAATATGTAGGCTGATAATAGTTACGTTTTTCTTTATTTGTAGCATTGCAACTAAGGAGGAAGATTTCAATGGTTGGCCAAGGCATCAGTCTCCATCAGCTGTCCAGTCGGCCACCGAGGAGAGGACAGAGGAGGGATCAGTGGTGTAGGAAAAGTTCAGAGCATCCTGTTACGTTTATGAGTGGGTGAGTCTGTGATGACATCACTACAGGGGGCAGGGCCTCGTTTACGGTTGGCGGTGGAATCTAAATGGAGTGCCATCTCCTCAGCTATGAAGGTGTTGAGGTCCACGTCATGGAGACCATTCCTACGACGACTGAGGGACTGGGCAGGGTGAGTCGGGGATCCAGGAGGACCAGAGCGCACAGAAATGCTGGCCATGGCACCACTGAGGCCTGGAAAGAAACAAAATAATAACATGAAGCCACATCAAACTGTATGAACTCTAGTGTTACATTGTTATAGTGCAACACTGTCCTGCTAAACAAGGAATTGTGGCTAACCGTGCAATGCAATGGCCTCTCTGAAGGGCTGCAGGTCAGTCTCCACAGAGCTGACTGTCTCTGGAGGTGATGGTCGGCTTGCAGACACCCTGGGCGGGGCGCGAGCTGTCCGTGGAGGTGGAACTTTGCCACACAGGAAGCTGATGAGGTCTTCTCGCCTGATAGTTCTTCTGCGTTTCTTCACCCATGCAATCACCTCCTTATTTCTGCGCTGGTGGCCTAAGTGGATGCCTAGGTCATAGCTCCGTTGGCGGGCCTCCATACTCTCTGATGACACACAAGGATGGCCGATTTAAATAAATGTGGACATCACAAAAAGAACTCATCTGAACCAGTCTCGATTCCCAAACTACTGGATGTAGTTTGGGATGTAAAAAGATCATAAACTACAAGATAGGAAAAGTCAAAGTTATGTGTGACTTGCCTTTATACAGGTTGGTGACAGCCGTGGCCGCATTCTGAAAGGGCACCCAGAGAGAGAGGCCTTGCTGCTGACATACTCGATCTGTAAATTACATTTAAGAAGTTAGTAACTTAGAAATGTCATTGCTGCTGTATGAATCCCAAGCTGCCTTTGAAAAGCTCAGAAATAGGCTCCTGTGAACCAAATAGACTTGTGTACAAAAAATAGAAAACTAAGTGGGAACATGCTGGTTTATGCTTTATATCCACAATGTCTCTTTATACCAACAACTTTCATAAGATTAACTTTTTTGTGTGATTATATGAGAAGTGACCATTGAACTGTGACGATTTTACCATCAGTTTGATCAAAAAGTAATCACAGTCAGTATGTCTGTATGAAGAGTACAGCTACAGAAACGGAGACGTCAAGAACTGACATGCCAGCTAAAGTTTGGGTTTGCTACAAAAATACACACAAGTATGTGGAATTAGGGCCTTTTCAGTATTACTATTCCAATGATCCTTTCATAAGTTCAGTCCTCTTGACAGGAAAGCCCTACATCTGATCTGCAGCAGCTGTACAGAAGGCTTCCTCCTCAGTATTTAACTGTATGCATACAGCTGTGCTTCTATGTGTAAACATACAGTGATGGAAACTTGGAAGCAGAAGCATCTGACCAAACAGGATTTATACACTGACTGCACTTGACAAGCAGTTCCTAGACAATGTTGTAACATATTGCAGCTGTTGGGTAAAATAAGGCCTGTCTACAAATGGTTAGCAAGGCAGCACATAAAATGTTACTCACAGTGAAACATTACTATCCAAAACCAAACCAACCATATCTCCACGTTTGAAAATATTCTGTTTCAATATGTGCTAATGGCAGAAGTTGACCGGGACCCTAGTTATTCTCGATCAACACATTTTAGTGTAATGTTCAAAACTCTCTGCAGGGTATAACCAGATTTCAACAAGCAAACATTTACGTTAATCCTTTCGCCATTTTGTTCTGCTATGAACAATAATGCAGTCATCAGCAAAAGTCAACTAAGCTGTGTCTTGCGTTAAAATGTCTGTGCCGTTAATTTAAAAACATCCACCACACTACTGCGACAACTATCGCTGCGTTTGAGCGTCAACAAATGTGTTTTCAATGTGAAATCTCCTCCCCGTGTAACGCCATTTTGACTAGCTAGATAGCTGTTAACGGGTAGACAAAAACATATTTAGTGTGAGCCATGTTGTGTCCAAACAGGAAGAACAAATGTGCTGAAAACTATGAAAACACACACCAATGTGTTACGATGTGTTTTGGGAGACACTTGGACTGGACTTTATAATCAATCTGTGAAGTCCTGAAGACCTCTGACAGCTCAGGCCACTGTGAGCCAGATTGTCCGACACTCTGACACGGTGACCGGCTCATAGCGGCTGCTAGCGTTAGCATGGGGGTGTCGTTAGCTTCCGTTAGCTGGTAACGGAACATGGTCCCGATGCCGAGAAGAAAACCACAGAACAATCAATTTTATACTCAGTTACAAATACATATTGTTGTATTTCCAACCACAATCGTGGAAACAAGGGTCGCTACTTATGCTGTAAAGAATTAGCAGCGAATAGCTAACGCTGTTAGCCCTAACAGTGCCCTTTGTGTCTCTCCGCCCAGAGATAACGTTAGCTGACAGGATTAGCCTTCATTAGCTCAGACGGTTAGCTTCACTGGAACTTCACTATCTTCAGTGCATACCTTTGTAGAGCTGTGCCACTGCAGTGGCTGAGTTCTGAAAGAGGTGCCACAGCTTCTGCTGACTTTGTTCAGTCTCCTCTTCGTTCGGATTATCCTGCTCTGCTTCTGCTAAGCACTGCCGTTCCCATTTGGAGAACCAGTGTTCGGGGCCGTGCTCTTGGATCTCCGCTTCTCCCTCCTCTTTCCTCTCCTCCATAGCTAACGTTAGGCGTTAGCTAGTAGCTTATAAGCTAGCCTTCGCGTTAAATGTGGAATTCTTAGTTTTCGGACCACTGAACTGTCTATCTTCAGTATTATATTAGAGAAATACGTTATCTAAACCTAACAGCCTACAGAAAAGAAGAAAATATTACTGCTGTTAGAGCCGCATTGTGAACATTTTCTCCTCCGCCCGCAGTGTCTATGCTTAAAACACAGCAAGGAACGCGATGACAACACCTTAGAATTTCTGGTATTGGCCCCTCCCCCGTTCTCGCTTTTCTGAAAATTGATTGGCTGAAGCGATCATTCCGGGCGGGCCTTGGTACCGAACACGAAGCCTGATTGGACAATGGCTAAAAAAGAGAAAAGGTCAGAGAAAAACAACGTTGATCCCACCCAGGAGAACCACAGACTGCTATGTTGCATTCTGTACAGCAGGGGACAGCCTGACCATACAATTGTGGGGCCAAAACATGTGGCTGAAACAAACACGATATATTTTTTCTGTACTTTTGGTGTCAGGTGTTTTCATTGTTTGATTGGGAAGGCCCTTTCGTATTTCGACGTGGCAAAAATATGTTTTTTTTTCTAGTTTGCCGTGGAACAACTTAACCTTATAAACACCTTTGGGTTGATTTGGAAAACTGACTGTGAGTCGGGCCTATTTGGAAAACATTAGTCTCCAACCTAAACAAGCAAACAAACAAAAAAGTTCCTTTGGCTACAGTGAAACCAGTCCCTGAAGCAATGTTCCAAAATCTCGTGAACAGACTTCCCATGAGAACTGCCAGCTGTATTTATTGTAGTAGTATAGTTGCCAGAAGATTTTGATGCATTTGTTTAATACTACAGTCTCCAGCTTCCCATTAATCTGGGCATGAATAAACCGGTATTAATAACTTAGGGATGGATGACACTTGGGTACAACATGGGTAAGCAGCTGAAAACCCAGTATAAACACTGTCATCTGTTATCATCAACTATTTACTTAACAACTCGAGGTGCGTTTTGCATGCAGTAATAAAATTTTGAGTTGAAAGTTCAGTGTCGCACTGTATTTTATGGCCACAGTTCTATAAGCCAAAGACTGAGAGAGTCCAAAGGCCACAAACATATTGATTACCTTCTCTCCCACCTGTCTCCTTGTCAGACTCCACCTGTGTCTTTTCGAATCCAGCTCCCCGACTCTCCTGTTCTCTGTCTCTGCTGCTACCACCGCTGTGTTTGAAGATGAGTAAGGGGGAGCAGATCGTTTGCAACGTTGAGGAGTATTTCCAGGAAAAAGGGCCGACTGTCACTTTCAGCAACTTGCACTACTGTGTTCAAGAGAAAAGGCTCTGCTGCAAGACAGGTCCTGAAAAGTACATCCTCAAAGATGTAAGGTAAGCCATGATACTCATCTGTGAGAGTGTGGGATTACAAAGCACAATATGATATAACACTACCAGCATTATCACTGGGTTGTGACTGTCTGACAACACACTAGATCTATTTGTAGTATGTGACATTCAAGGTGCTTCTTCTGGTTTTATTTAAATACTGTATTTATGTTACTCTTTACCACCTGACAGTTTGTGTAAGTTTGTATCTTATTTTATTATTTATTATTTACTGAGAGGCAAGGCAGGCTGAAAGGGAGAAAACAGAGCCAAAGAGGCTCTGGCAGATTAAAATCCTGAGCCAGAGGGATGCATTTACACCATGCACATGTCTAGTATTGCAGTCATAACTTGGGACTAGAGCCATTCAAGCAACATACAGTTAAATCAAGTGACTTTCAAAAGACAACAATGACGTTAGAGTTTTCAGTTGTAGTGGGACCTTTTTGATTCTTAAGTAAGCAAACAAAAACATATCTGTGAATTCTACACAGAATATATAGATCTTAGTGCAATTTGATGGATGTGTTTGGGCTCAAATAATGTGTTCCTAGAGACACAAAAGGTATTATAAAGACTTAAGTGATAATTACCATTACCATAGAAGCTATAAAAGATACTGAACAATATAC
>OMNN01085545.1:0-36069 GCA_900302755.1 Chromis chromis
GCTATGTGCATGGCTGCCTCCTGTCGACGCCTCTCTCCTTATTTCACAGCAGCACCTGGTGGTGACAAAGAGCACAGAGTGGAGAGACTCCCCAGGAGAGAGGAGAGGAGTGGAGAGGAGAGGAGAGGAGAGGAGAGGAGTAGAGAGGAGAGGAGAGGAGAGGAGAGGAGAGGAGAGGAGAGGAGTGTCCCTAGACAACAGAACCCTCCCTTTCCCATCATGTTCTACTTGCCTGTCAATCCAACTCAGGGCTGCTTAATTTCACTTTGAATTGACGATGTTCGAGCCTATGCCAAAGTTTGAGGGATTTTAGACGTAGTTCCAAAGCCAAGGAGCATAATGAATGAAAAGCCCCTTCCCAAATTGATTTCAAACTAAATCAAACCCTGGTATTCAATTATCTGCCAGAGCTGCCACTGAGGAACTTTAAAAGTTGTATAGGCAGAGAAAGGGGAGAAAGAGGGGAGAAAGTGAGGAGAGGGAAAGAGGACGGTCGGAGCAGAATGCAAATGACTCCATCCCTGCATGGTGTCAGAACAGGTGGCCCAGTGGTAGCGCTGGGGCTGATGAATGAGCTGTTGAAGTGGAGCCCATTGCTACCTCTAGCTAGTGGCAGCTCCAATTCTGCCTAGTTAAGCATTTGGCCTCCTCTGCCAGGAAGGCTTAATTG
Source organism: Chromis chromis (assembly GCA_900302755.1). Lineage (NCBI taxonomy): Eukaryota > Metazoa > Chordata > Actinopteri > Pomacentridae > Chromis > Chromis chromis. Next base: position 671 of record OMNN01085545.1, read on the forward strand.
AAGAAATCATCACAGGGACAGGGACAGATCTGGTGTTACTGGGACCAAATTGTCTGTCTGCCTAACCAGACTGTAACATCATAATAGTGTGATACAATCCATCCACTAATCACGAGGAAAGTATTTCATCGCAGGATACCAGACCAGGACAAATTTCCTTTTAATTATGTTGCACCCAGTGTGAATTGCTTTAGTTGAGTCATAAGTTAAAGGATAAAGCGTGTAGAAATGTCTCCCCCCTTTTGCCAGTCTTACCCATTAAAGTCTAAAGCTAACAGTGAATTTGCTACAGTCAGAAGCTACCACTTTATGATCTGTTTGTGTAGATTAGTGGCTCCCACTGCTGCTTAAAAAATCCATTAAAAACAGCTCACAGAGACATACTGCTGGTTTGACTAATGCAATACATCATGCTGAACAGCACATGTTTTGCCGGTTTTCCTAACATGCCTTTATCACTCAGGTAATTACTGCTTTAGTATCGTTTAATACAGTTTTACACGTGCACCTGGAAGACAAAAATGTTCTTTCGTGACATTTGCAGTTCTGCTGGACATTATTCACTCCAGACAAGCAGACCATGAGGCAGGGAGCAGAGGGAAGGCAGCCGATTGGTTTATCTTAGCAGAGACCAGTGACTTTTTTATTGTATCAGGGAGTGAGGGTAATTATTGGTAAATTACAAAAACCTGTCCTGTCAGCGATATCAAGCAGAAACCAATCAAGTCATTGACACCACAATTGCGTTCCAAAAAACAAGTAGCCTTTGGCCCCCTGCCGCACCTGCGCACAGTGTATCGAATGTCTGGCCTAACTAATGAACGACTGAATGCAATTATAATGTACTCTCTCTGAAATCAGGCCTGCCATGGTGTTAATTACATAATTACTGAAGATTTCAGCTCTATGCGGGAGGGTGGAGTGTCAGTAGAGAGAGTGGAGCACACAGGGAGGCAAGTTGCTTTGCTTTCAGGGATGAACTATAGACGCTTCTTTGATTCATGATGCCGGCTTTGTGGAAAATATCGCCTTTGCCAAGTTAATTTTGAAAAGGCCAGCATATTTGGGCAGAGACAATCAGCCTGACCTTTCTGAGAACAACCCCAGTTTTCACTCTTTCACCTCTTTTTTTGTTCTGTCTTTTTCATTTCATTTCCTTTTCTTTCTTTCTTTCTTTCTCTCCTCCACTCTGCACTTGCTCTCCTGTTTCCATTTGATAGGGTTGATGTGTATGTCCTTGACGGTAGCATCTGCTAATAGACTCCGCCACTGTTTATCAACACATCCCACTGATGAAGCGGCCTTCCCGTTTCTCTTGGAATATTTGTAAAAATTTATTGGAGGCTGCCTCTATTAGACGCAGGCCTCTGCTGGGAAGCAAGCGTGCTCCTAGTTTAGACGGACAGTTGTATTCTCCTGCTTGTGTACTTCACTAATCAAGACAACACAGACGACTTTGCCGTTGTTCTGTGTGCAGTTGTATCATGCAGATGATTGGAATATCAATTCCTTCCATACTTGCAGCCTTGTGGCTAATTTGCAACGGCTGTATATCAAATGTGTCATGAGAGCGGGGAGCCGTATTTCCCTTACAGAGAATATAGAACAGTGTTTGTCATTTGCCATTCAATCCGTAGCTCTCCCTTGTGCCATTTGCAATGAAAATCGAGGCTGTGTGTGTGTGTCTGTAAAAGAGACAGCGAGAGAGACAGAGTGGAAATAAGTGTTAATGTATTTATGTGGAGTGTGTTTGAGAGGATTTGTCGCGAGGATCTGGGGCTGCAGACAGACCTGGAATAATGGGGCCAGGGCACCCCAAACGAGATGCAGGGGATTATTCAGAACGGGCTGAATAATCACGTACCATCCTCACCCCTAACCCCTCTCTCCATCGCAGCCCAGCCACCACCCCCCAACACTGCCCATCCTTTTCCTCCATCCCTCACTTCTCTCTCTATTCACCTGTCCCATGTAAGCGCTGCCAAAGTGAGCAAACTCTGACGAGACTTTTTTCTAGGAAATGAAAATAGTTTACCTCCTCCCTGTTCTCTGTTATACCTCGACCCTCTGCCTGCTGCCTCGGTAGTCTGATGTTTTCACAGGAAATTAGCCAGACGTCCCCTGAGGTGGATCTCGTGCATAGCAAGATATCTGCCTGTCAAGGTGTTCTGCGGCTTCTGCATTCATTTGCTGCTCGGTGTGTCTCTCGCTCTCTTTACCCCCCTTCCTCTACCTCTCCATCTGACCCCTGAAACTACGCTGTCATCTCAGCCTCCTTCCATCTGGCTCATCCATCTGATAGACATCTAAGAAAGGCATTGTGACACTTTCCTCGAGACCTGACCACTTAACTTCAAACTCAAAAGGGAGTTTCGAGCCCTGTCTGCGCCACGGTCGGACAGCAGCGTTTTCTCTTCCCTTCATCCAAACAAGTATTTTTAACATCCGCAGGCAAGTCAGACAGGTGATTCCTTCATTAAGACACCAGCTCAATCAATTGTTTCTCCCTCCCATTGTTTCTGTCACTCTAAACAGTTTGTTGGTGTTGTCCTCTGTGAAAGTGTGACAATTACAATGTCAGGGTGCTGCCTTGAATTCCCACCTGTATTCTGAGCGTTGTGCTCTCGCCCCGGCCCTACAGGGCTTGACATCACTCTCGAGAGGATTAATTGCTCTGCCGTAAGACAGTCTAGTCCGGTCCCCGGCTGCTCCGTGGGTACCAGAACTAAAATACTCTTTGACCCGAGGCACTGTATTTATCACGCTTTGTTTTATGACCCCATAAAAGAGTCCCTTGATGAATTTGATAGGCTTATGAAAACATTTCCATCCAGACGGGCCGTAACGGTTTCAGAGGGACAGACCTGTACAGTATCTTTCTCCATCACCGTGTTCTGCCCCGGGGCCAGCCTGTAAACCAGTCACAGCACTTCATTTCGTTCTTGCTCGGCAAATTTTTTTGTGTTCTCCCAGTTGACGAACGCCGTGATGAATGACTGGCAAGCTGAGTGGTGGCTGAGTGACTGATCAGGTGACTGGCCCTTTTCCACAAGAGGTGTTGAAAAATATAACAATTGTATTACAAGCTTAGAGAAATTATATTTAAAAAATACATATATTTTGTTCCATAAATCCCTTATTATCTCTTTCTTGGACCTTCTTGTGTCCAGATTGGTGTGCCCATTTTCTGAGTGATTATAAGTGACCTCTCCTATCATCACTTCAGCCTTTAAAGGACACTTGGGTTCAAATAGTTGAGTGAGTCATTGAAATGGGTCAGATTGTGGCCCATTTTTGCCCCCTCCACATGAGAACAGAAGGTGGATGTCATTCACAGTGGGGGTGCCCAGGGAGAAGCAGCACCTCTCGGGATCTGTCCCCAGTAAAGAATCGCTGAAACAGGGAATTCAGTGGCCCAAGACTTCTGCAACACAAAGGACTGTCCTCCTGCTCTGGCACACAGGGGACACAGTCAGCAAAGTGCCTCTTACAGCCTAAGACCAGAGCACTGGATTCATTGTGTGTGTCTTTTGTACTCTTCGAAACTCTGTCCCGCTTTTGCTGTTTTTTTTTTTTTTTTCATTTTGTTCAACTCATCCAGACACTTGAGGTGTTCCAATGAAGGATGGCATTTTTTAAAAAGGCCATTTGTGGATGTCTGACACAGCATCTTACAATTGCCCACTAAAGGGTCATGATTGGCTTAAAAGAAAAAAAGTCAATTGTCTCGTTTTGGTGAAGTGGACAAAGCACTCTTAAGGCAAATAACCAAGTCGGGTCTGTGACATCAAGGCTTTTAAGATGTAATGATCTGCAGTTTATAGTAATGTCTGCTTGTTTGTTGTCTAACTTGATAATGGAAAAGTGTTTTCTATGGAGGATAATGTGGTGCTCTTAACAGGGTGGATTTCAAGGCAGTTATGTTCTGTTTGCTGGTGGACAGGTAGATCACATTGCGACCATCACTAATCCTCTGAATGGGTGCGTTGACCACTCAGCCTTGCTCTTCAGTGCATTAACTCTGCATTGTCGGAAAAAAGGGGGAAAGAGACAGACACAACAGACTCGCATGTGCACACGCGAATACATGTGCAGCACAAACACACAATACTTATGCGACAGGACACTTTTGAAGGCTGACTGCCAGAGCAAGGGGGAAACTGACAGGGGGCTTAGGGGTCTCCCATGAGCTTACACCTCCTTATTCTGTTGGTTGTCCCATGAAATATTAACAGTGGCTGCCTCCCCTCTGAATAAGCGAATAGAGTAGTAAAGGGTGAGGTCTGCCTCACACAGTGTTTAATGCATGCCCCTCAGGGCCTCTGCTTGGTCTAAAAAATAGGGCCTATTGTCTCCATAGCTCTTACCTTCTCTCTTGTCTCCCGTCTTGCTGTCTTTTTTTGTCTTTCTGACTTCCTACCTTTCCGTCTGTCTTTTATTTTTATTCATTTGCTGTAATATATTATTACTCCTAATGTATTATTATATATTCTCAAGCTCTTTCAAGCGTCCCCTTTTTCTTCCCTCATCTCCTAAAAGAAGAAAGACAGACAGAGAGCAAGAAAGAAAAGAGACAGACTGTGAGTGGTGGGATTCGGCGCGCTTAATGTTATCAGATGGCCGGCGCGTTGGCTTCTCCGCCTCAGCCCCGTTGTCTGTTCTCTAGCTGTCTGCTGAAAGGAAATGGTTATTGTATGGCGATCTCTGTTTTATGAGGCATGCAGGCGCTTTCTCATCTGTTTGCTGTTTTCCACCCGACACCACCACAATCTTTCCCAGACCAACTTTTAAAAAGGTGACTGTAACAAAAAACAGCAAAGAGACTGAATACATTAAACAGGAGCCCAGGTGTGTCCTTTTTATTGGTGGATTTTAGATGCTGTTGTACAGTTTGATATATCACTTCACACATACTTCAGAGCAGCATATTGGTCAAAAAGGACACAGAAATGTTGTGGTCGATGTGGTGATTTTACAGTGTGTTGCACCATGTTTGAAAAGTCTTGACAGTGGCAGTCATATGGCCAAGGTGCTTCCCTGTTTCCATTCAACCCACGTGAATTTGCACACCAGTTATTTCCTAATCCACAGCCATCTGGCTGTAGATGATTGAGCGCCTTTCCAGAGCATCTTGCAGTACGTTCATTTGGCACCACCGAGTAAGAAAAAAAAAACATTTTAATTTAATTAAACTGAAAGAATATCATTAGGGTTCTTAATGATGATTAATGTCTAAATAATAATAACATTTATGAAGTATTAGGGTATTGTAGTTCTGGTTGGATGTGAAATTATTCTTTCAGTTCAGGTGCAGGACTTTGTTATAACAAATAGCAACCCTCATTACTCATATCATTGGCTCCTGTGTTAGAGATTCAGACACATCGGGAATCCATTTTATCTCTCCACTGGATTCTTTCTTCTTTGTAAACTATAGAACATTCGGCCATCCACTCAGCCCTGAAAGCCGCTGACAACAAACTCTTTGTAGTTTTCTTCCTGTTGACTTATTTTCTTACTTTCCTCTCGCTGCTTTAAAACAAATGGCAACTACAGGAAGCAAAAGGAAAAAAAAGTGCTGAAAAGTTGACATTTAGCTTAAATGGTGGTGGAATGGGCCACAGGGATGCAGCTGTAACGATGCAGGGGAGACTCGGGCTTCTTTTCTCTTCCCATCCAGCTAAAACAAGATTTATGACCTCACGAATACCATCATATTTTAGCAGCTGATGTACACTGTGGGTGGTTTATCTGGGATTGAGGGCTTTGCTGTTGAGCCCATCACTATGGGGCGTCTATGACTTACAATGGCAGCGTGCAACAAGACGTAACAAAAAGGACGCTGTGTTATTGGTCTGTGATATTTATTATACCTACAAGTCCACCGTATGACACATTTCTCTACAAATATAATCACTTGTATTCACATTTCTTCTGTTTATTTTTCTTCTAACGTACAGCTCACAGTCAGCTATAAGTCAACCTCTCTGTTCTATGACTAAAGTTCCCCCTCACACATTTTTCTGGAGGAACACAGAGAGTCATGGAGCATAGAATAAGAGATCTTATATTCATCTGTGCCCCCTGCTTTGCATGTCATTGCCATACCCTTTTGCTCTTCCCTCACCACTTTCCTCTGGCAGTGTAATTGACAGGCTTCAGCAGTTAAGACCTCCAACAGCTCTTTCTTCATTTGGAGACACTTTGTCGGTTTTAATCAGGGCTTTAATTGGCAGGCTGGCAGTGGGTGAGTGGCACCAGGGGCTGGGGCATAGAAGGGACACTGAGATAGTCACTGGTGCTTTTTTTTTCTTTTTGTCTTTCTTTTCATCACCCTTCTCTGCTTTTTCTTCTCCCTCCTACTTCTCCTACTTATTCCTCGTTCCACAAGTATTAAGTCATAAATCAATATGTTTATTCTCCTACTCCGTGTTTTCATTTTATACCTTTGTACTATCTGTTATCCCACAGAAACACACTGTTACACATAGATAGAAGAGTGTGCTGATGGCATTACTGAGATAACAAACATAGAATAATCCTAAACATAATGCATTTCACTGTCTTTATCATCATCTGTAAGTGTGCGTGTTATGTGAACAGTAGCTGGGGGCCCTGTGGGCTCTGTTGTATTGTTTTTAAACTGGGCTGCTATGTGTGGCTGATTTTTGAGTCCTATATGGCAGCTAGTAGGACAGGCCAGTATGTGCCGTGCTCCTGCCAGTGTTGCTGAATCTAGGACACCAGGACTCTTGTCTGTGATTCTCCCTCCCGCTGAGGTGTTACTAATGCCAGGGGACAAACTAGAGCGGATTGAAAAAGAGTGAAAAATAGGTGGTGGGAGGTAGAGGGAGATAGAGAGAAGTATAGATAGGCTGAAGAAAGAGAATATGTCCCAGAATTCTTTGTCAGAATCCTTTGGTGGCAGCCGAAGTCCTGCTTTTGAAACTGGCAAAGCAGAGCCATGAACTGTCTGTCATTTTGATGACATGACAGTTATTGTCGGCGTCGCCTGCACTAAAGCATGCCTCTGTGCTAGTTTAGTTGTATCTTGCTGTTTATGGACTTTGTGTATTTGTGCATCTGTGTCGAAGTACAAGCACTGGCTGAAAAAACAGCCTATAATCAACAAGCATCCTGTGTATTTGCCAGGCCAATTAAGAGTCATTCATTTGCTAATGAAGGCCCTGTCGAGGTCTAAACTGCTCCTAGGGGCATGCAGACATGCAGTCAGCACACACGCAGCCCTCAGCAAAGCTCAGCGCCACCAACATAGTCATCAGCCTGTGCCCGCTGCTGTGTGCGTGCCTCGCGTTGCCCACTCAGCACATCTCACCAGCAGCCGCTAAACACTAAAAAGTATAATTGAATTCATTATTTCCTGTTTTATGACTTGTTCCGCTGTGGTTTTAATTTGTCCTGTAAAAGATGAGGCAGGCAGGCAGTTCTTCTGCCTTGAATTCCCTCCAGTTCCCCTCTCCCAGGCTCCCTTGTTCTGCTGCCGAGCCCAGGATTTTATGAGGTGGGGCTCTCCTGTGTCGTGGGAGCCGTCTCTACCGCTAATCAACTCCTCAAGGTTGTTACCTCCATGCCATGCAGGAGGAGGTAGAGATGTGCTGCCAAATTGCGCGCCTAGCTGCCTCTTTAATGGGCTAACTGCTTGACCTTCACAATGACTCCATCCTAACTCCACTCTGAAGAGATGGTTCATCTGTGTATTGATTTAGTCATGAGAATATAATCTGAAAACATTTCTGTCAATATTTCCTCCCTGCCTTCAGCTTCCTTGAGAGAGATGATGTTCAGCAAGGTTATCAACAGCATCTTTGTGTTCATTGGAGACATACTGTATTTTTTTTTCTGATAAGAAGCCTTTATTTTAGATTTTAGCAGACACACGCTTGGCAGACCAGTTGTACAGTCAGTGCCTCTAGGCTCTTCACTTTGGCCCCAGTGACTGAAGATGACTGCTCTGCTGCCAGCAACGGCTGCCTTATCTTTTCCCCTGACTCCAGAGACATTCTCGATTTTCCTCTCCTTTTTTCTCTTTGCCGGCATCCTTTTTTCTACCTTCTTTTCTTCTGTCCATACATCACTCCCTTCATCATTTGTTGCTTTGCAGTATGGTAAAGGTCTCTGCAGGGTAGCTGACCTAATAAACTCCGACCAAAACAGATTCAAAGCTCTGCCGGGCTGAGGACAGCACGACATATTATTATCCAAGAACAGAAAACAGCTCTGTGCTGACACTTCTAGACAAATGCAGCCTTGATAAATCATTGAGTGTCAGCTAATAAGACTTTGTAGGACCTTGAATATATAAGAGCTTAACTTTAATTGTCTCTCTTTGTCATACTTGTCATCAGCATGAATGTGCCCTGTAACTTTAGTCAGTGGGATTTTTTTGATTTTGACAATCATTATTATCATTTGTTTGAAAATTTCGTCCGAGGCCACAGTTTGTTTCTAGACTGTGGTACCACGCTGGCTCTTGGGCTATAGAGCAAATGTGGTTTGTGTTTTACCATTTGTGAGATGTAACAGTTTAATTTCATGGTGTCAACATAGAAATGGAATCAGATCATAAAGCATTATGACACTTATACAGAGATGAAGAGCATTGTGAATCAGCAGACTGCACTTCTGGCTCAGATTGAGTCACATCTATTGTGAATTTTTAGTACATATGTATTTAGTGGTTGGGATGAGCGTCAGCGATGACGATAATGATAATAACAGGCAATGTACCATGTATTCATCTGTTTGTTTTAAGACCTCAATTTGGCACAGCCGCCTGTGAGACATTTTGTAATGCATGAGAAACAGCATGAGTGAAGAACAAGAAAAGATCCTGTATCTTATGCAATTTGGAAATGTAGGCCACCTGGTTGGTATGGGGGTAAATGTAGGTCTTCTTTTGTTCCATCCATGTGTGGGTCGAGCGCTGATGATGTCATATGCAGTTGTTTCTATAGCAGGATCCGCTGTGGGCGGCTGGGCCTGGCACAGAGGTACAGGGGGATTTGGTGTCTGTGATTTCTCAGAGATTCAGCAAAGCCCTAAATACAGACTACAATAAGCAATGTGTCAGAGTGCAAAGTGACAAAAATCCAGAGACAATAAATGAATAAAAATCCAGAGGCAGAAAAACATTTCGGGGAAGAAAATGAAGAAAGGTGCAGCCTTTTGCAAGAAAAAACACAAAAACACAAAGCAACTCATTGCATTACTGGGTAGGACACTGTGGTGGTAAATCAGAGCTGCACTTGGTAACTGGACCTTATATATTTGAGCGCAGGGTTAATACCTTGTGTGATGTGTAAGCACTGTCAGCACCTGCGTTTAGGTCCTCAGTACCTTTGGACAAAGTGTATTAAGAGATAGTAAAATAAAAAAAAATAAGACAGGCTGTATGCGATGTGCATTTGAGTAGCTTAGGGAGGAGGGAGGTGTTTTGAACACATGCCTGGCACGTACAACTCAGCAGAGCAAAGGAGCTTTGTATCCTCCTCACCAGGGGAAATAAAGAGAAGGTGAGACAAAAAAACTTTTCCATTGCTCCAGGCTACTGTTACCTGGCAGCCGCCAAGGAATTTAAAATATCATTCTGCCGCTGCATATATTCTAGAAATCTGTAAGAGACACACACTCTCCTCACAAAAATGCTTCCTCACACACACACAACATACGTGGTATGCCAAACCTTCAGGAATACACTACAGAGGGGAGAGAGGGAGACTCCCAGGCCTCAGGCAGCACGAGGTGGTGGCTTTTGTTTTGGACCTTGTTTCTGAGGATGTCTTAAAAATTATGATGTTCGTTTCTCACTGTCACCTCGGCTGCTTCTTTGACTCCTAGCCATTTGCATAGGTAGCATTATTCCACCAGGAAATATGGGGCAGCTTCAAGAAAACTCCACTTTGGAGAGGCGGGCGGAGTAAAGGCGGGTGGAGGAGAGTAAGTGATAGTGATGGACGGTGTGATATAAATAGAAGTGGTGATGGCAGGATAATGCATGGCTCTTTCTGCCGGGCCGAGGTTCAGGCCTGTCAGTGAGACAAGGAAGAAAGGAGGAGGAGAGGGAGAAAGAGAGAGGGAGAGAGAGAAAGGGGGAGAACAGGGGAAAGGAGGTCTTGGTGTCTTTTCCAGGTCAATGTTGGCTCCTAGAGGTGCAGGAAGAACCCTTGATTAATTATGATCATTATTATCATCATCTTGGCCAGGGGCATTAATCACAGCCATGTCAGAGCAAGAACTGGACAGGGGCAGGGGGACAGTGGAGGGGGGGCAGGTTGTATAGTGGACATGAGTTTGTTGGCATGTTAGACACACCTCTATCCCAGTGGCCCTCGCATGTGTCAGTGTTCAGCATCCATATGTCCACTGTCAGTCCAGCATCTATCAAGGTAGGGCCGTTGTCAATCCGACCGGCTCCCGCTGCTCCGAAGAAAACTGACTAAACGCACAGTGATCAATGACGGCTCTTTGCTTGAACTACATGCCAAAAAGGCAGCCAAGTATGAATTGACTGCTAACTTGACAGCCAGTCGGCTCTCCAGCTGAAAAGATTGTTTGTCAGGACATCCATCGTTACACTGTAATGAGAGGTTATGACAAGTTGTGTTAGTGTCAGCACACTGGGATTTGCAATAAAGCAGTTCGTCTTAAATGAGGGTGAGGTTCAAGTATTATCCTCACAAATCATTTTTGAAGTGTAGATACTACCGTCCTCATTGATAAGTTTTAAGTAAAGGTCATAAACAGGGTGCTTAAACTACTGGTTTGCTGCCAAGTCCTGCTCCAATTTCCAGGTAAACAGATTAGATTTTGCATTTTCTCAGCATTTAGGCTTTTAAACACGTTCCCTTCATCTGTGATAAAAACCAGTGTGTTAAAAACCATTGCACTATCTTTTACATGTTGTCAATTAACGCCTTTTTAAATTTAATGTGAAAGTATTCCCGTACATGATGCTTCTTTATGATAATTTGCTTTTTAGTTTATGCCTCAATTTTCTTCAACAGGCCATTTTCTTGCTGTCTATTTTTCACCTTCACTTCTCCCCTGCCCTCACTGTGTGTTACACCTAATGATAGACAGCTCCACGCAGCCATGACAACATGAGCTAGGTGTTCGTCACCAGCCAGCCGGCAATACTGGGCACTCCACTCTGTCGAGACGTCTCTCTGACTTTTATGAATACATGTACACAGCTCAGAGCGGCGGTGGATTTGTCTTTATAAGTCTGGGTGACACGTCCGCAGCGGCCCCACTTCATTTATTCCACTTGCGTAGATTAAGGCTGGCATTACAAGTAAGGTCACACCATGCATCAATGTTACCTCGACACCACAGCGCTGCTGAGCGTGCTCAGGCGTTGCCATTACTCCACCCCAGTTTCTCCACAGGAAATTTCCATCAATTTCTTGTTTTTGCATCTTCCTCTTTCCATGATTTTCCTGATCGTCAACTCCTTCATTCCTCCCCATCCCGGTGTGTTGCTTTGAGGCTCGGACAGGTGTAAACACTGCTCCAGGAATGGCTCTGAGCCTCACACTGTGTCAGAACAGGTGCGCTTCTGGACAGGAGGTGTGAGGCAGGTGTTAGATGAAGCCTCGGCTCACGAGTGTAACTGTCAAAATGTCTGTGTTCCCCCTTCTGTGATGACATGTTAATCCCTAACACTTGGTCTCCGCTGGGAGCTTCCACACCAGTCAGTCTGATAATAAACAGGAAGTCAAGGAACATCCTTCACTGACACCTGAAAACTAATTAGCTTGAATTAATTCCTAATATGCAGCCAAAACCCCTTTTCTGAACCATTTCATTTCTTGGCATGTTTTCTGCTACAGTCAAAACCATTAATTTTACACAACCTGTATGATAATACTAGATGCAAAGTAGGTTATCTCAAGCTAAAAACACAAGCCTGGTTAGGTTTCTCATGAGAGGAGAAGTTTGACTTTGTAAATGCAGCTCGTTGGTGGTTGGTGGACTGAGGTCCTCTTAACCTTAACCTGGCCTCTTTTAGCACAGGGACTCAGGGACAGCATCAGGGACGGTCATTTGTCCTTGCAGGTCTGGGTCCTTGTGAGGCAGAGAGGAGCTCTTAGCTGTGTTGGTATTTATATCAGCCTGCTCCTTGTCTGTCCAGGACTTTACACGGGCTCCCTCGGCCTCTTAAGTAGGGAATATCTCCTTGAAACATAAACTTGACAAAGGAGAGTGTGACAGTCTTCAGGGCTACTCTTTGCCTGTTTTCAGTGCTGTCTTGACTGTGGGTAAAATATAAAAGTCTGTGGGAAAAAAAGTTGTTTTGAAGTGTCATGGCAGTTTGATGTGTATTTTTTGTTGTTTACTATATCTGGTGCTGATTTGTGGTTAGATTCTCTGGCACACTGTATGTGTGTCAGCCACCAGTGTCTCAGTTTTTTTTCCTGTTGTCTTGTATGGGTCTCCATCACAAGCCTGAGGTTGTATTTTTTTCACAGGCTGTTGGGAGGATTTATTCGTCTTTTACTACATCACTGAAACAGACTCGTAACTCATGAATGAACTCCATTCCACTCCAACGCCTTGGCTTGCTGTGCTTCAAGCTCCATCCTTAGCATCTTATAGCCGTCAATCAGGCTAATCTGCTCTCTCTCTCTCATAGCCACAAAAGGCTTTGACATCAAAGAATGGCAGGCCTGCCTTCTAACCATTCTCCCCAGCACTGAGCTGTCCGAGCAACATCTGTTTAATCTAACACAGCCCCAACTAAGGGTCAGCAACAATCTCAGTGTTATTTCATGCAAGAAATCACAAGCAGATATAACTGAAGTAGATGAAGAGGTAAAAGAGAGGCTAAATATGATTTCCGCGGTTTAGTTTTATGTCAGTAGCTGTGTTTAAAACCAGTAACTGGTACGTTATTATTGATTTTTTTTTTAAGATCTTATACACAGCACTTGCTTTTTAGCTCACTTCAGAATATTTTTTCATTAATATGGTTGACTTGGTTTTGAATGTTCACAAAGAATGCTTGCTTCATATTTTATAGGCTCTATTGATTGTGTTGTCACCAAGCATTTTCTTTTGGTAGTCACTCAGGTGATAAGATTTCTCCATCGCCAGCCTTTTGTGTCTTGATGGCGGGAGTTTATAGGAAGTAAGGGCCATCACTGTCACCCCGGCGTATCTAAAAATGACACATGGATGGCTGCATCATGTAAAGGTGGCATTTGAAGTGACACAGACATGTTGCATTACCAATGCAATGTTTGCGGTATTGAGGTGACCTCCTCTGCTCTCATCCAAGCTCTTATCCTGCCTGCCTCACCTTTGCCAAACACCAGAGCTGTTTGTCATGGATGATTTGGTAATAAAATGAGAAAGGTGTTGAGTCAGCGACAGAAGTCTCCGTTCCACCTGGCCCTCTGTCATCCTTTTCCCCTTTCTCTCTCACACACACACACACACATGCAAGCACACACAAGTGCACTCGCATAAAACTCTCTCTCGAAATCCTTTGCGCAAGCCTACAGCCCGTGCATCTGCCTTGATCTCTTTCTCTCACACCTACAAGATTACACACAAGCATACAGGCAACACACACTGTGCAAAGGTGTGCAGCGATTGTAAGCACAACAACTATCTTTCCTTCTCCTTCACTCTCCCTTGTTCTTTTTCCTAATCTACCTGATACCAGATGTTTCATCTTCCCTCGCGTAAAGTTGGCCCCAAAGACGTTTTCTGGCGCTGATTACAGCACACATAAATTTGCTGTTAAACTATTTTACACAGCCAAGTTATGGTGTATTACATAGCATACTATGGGCTGGTGCCAAATGCAGAAATACATACTGATATTAAAAATCACAGTGCTGTATAACCCTCTCTGCATTTATCATAACTCACATGACTGGGCTGGGTCAAATGACTCAGCAAGCCAAATAATTGGTCTAATGAAGTGCAAAAAGGAGTCTGTCAGAGCCCCTTTTCTGTACCAGATACACATTACTTCACACTACTGTAGCTACCATTACTGACTGACTGAGAGGAGAGCATGGTAATGGAGAACACGAGCTTGATGGGCTCTCGGGAGCTTCAGCTGACATGAAAGGTCTTCTCCACGGTGCTCTGCCAACTTAAATATTTATAGCAGTGAAATTTCATTGTGCATGAATGGTTTGAGTGATACAGCTACTATGCATGAACTTTGTATGGAGTACAGACATCATGTGCCGCTCAGTAGATAACTGGCTTTTGTTGATTTAAAATTGGAATGAAAGGTACTTCTGAGGGATATGATAGTACTGTTAATCTTGTGTTATTCAAAAGCAGCTTTTTTGTTACATAGTGAGTTTTTTTTTTTTTTTTTTTTTTTTAAAGTAGTGACCTCATGATGTTTTGGGTTTCAGTTGTGCAGCAGAATATTGAGTGCTTTATGTTAATCTGCACCAGTGTACAGTAGTAGTTGAGGATCATACATTATGCAGACTTTACGGCATGAAGCACCGTAGCAGGACACTCTGCGGACCTAACCACCTTCTGTTCTTCACACAGCCCTCATGGACACACACACACACACGAAATGAGTAGACACACATGCGTTCAAAATCACGCTTATTTAAATAACTTATATCGCACTTACTCTACCATCTTGCTGTCTCACCTAAACAGTGCCGATTTTATCCAAGCACAAAGAGCAAGTAAACAAGAGTTACCAAGCAGCGGCTCCTCAGATGAATATTGTATACACCTAGTCTGGCTAAGTGTTGTTGTTTATGTCAGGGACAGTGTTTATGGTGCTTGGTGGGCCTCTTAGTGCAGTTAAGTTTCTACAGCATCCCACTATGGCCATCAATTTCAGTACAAGATCGTCTAGGTTTGTGTTTTTTTTTCTCCCCTTCTCCTCCCTTCTTCCGTGCTCGGCTGGTGTTGCCTGCCTTCTCCCTCGTCTCCGCTTGCCCATCTCACCTTCCTTCCTTCCAGATGGTGCATTTCACAACCTGCTAGGCACGATCAATCAAGCCCAGATGCAGACTGGGCTATTAAGGTCAGTAATGATCGGCCTTTGAGCGTTATGGGCCCGGCTCCTGTTGTAAAGCCATGCATCAAACTCTGTTCCAGCGCTCAGCTCGCCTGCCCTTAACAAGCCAGCTTAAAATATCGGCCGGAGGATACAAAATGAAAAGGGTACAACCTTATCTCTCCAAAGACAGGCCGCTGTAGCCCCAAGGTGTAATAAAACTACAGAACTTGGCCGTCGCCTGGAGTCATCTCTTTTATAAGCAATATCTTTCAAAGATCAGCTAAGCGGTGGGCTATGGGTGCTGGGTAGCGAAATGTAATGCATCACACCATGTTCCCCTGCACAGGAAAACCCTCTGCTCACTATTCAAGCCTCTTCAGGAGGGCTGAGTTCTTCCATCCTTGTCTCATACGCCACATGGGATTTAGATTTAATAGCGTGAGAAGCCCTGGGTTTGAGAGGGATTTGACAGGGTCCTAAACCCTACACCCTCAACCTGCTCCGACCAGGTACAAATGCATGACAAGGAGCTGAACCAAATCACACACCAGGGAGGGAGACACCTAGAGGATGTGGAGGACAGCTGCTCTTTCAGTATGGAACTGGGACTTCAGGTCGTCATTTACCCTTAAAGGCTTTAAATCCTTCTTATTGAGTTGCCTTTCCATCAACCTTGTATTTACACCTGAAAAAAGACAAGTTCAAAGAGTTTCAGTCCATGTAATGATTTGATTTGGATCCATGGAGTACCAAGAGGCAACAACTGAGACAGCAGCCAGGAGACATGGAGGGTCATGTGAGATGTGTGTTTATTGGATGATGGATGTTCATTTGGGGAAACACTTGTTTATTTGGTCATCCAAATTTCCAATCCAACCAACTTCAGACACTGAGATTTCCTAAATTGTTGCTGTTCATAATTTTCCTGACATAAATTGTATTTTTAGACGAGGTTGTTCTTAAATGAGTTTTCTTTAGTGGCTACGCAAAATGCACAGACCACTATTTAATACCCCAATGATAAGTCACTGATGCAATAAATAGCCAACCAATAATAGGATCAAGTAGAATTCATGCATAAATGGAATAAGAGAGAATGAAAAAGGGTTTTTACTTGTCCTTCATCATTAGATGTTAAAAATAAAAGCAGAGTTGGGCCTCTGTCTGTGCCTACATGCTCTGACTGTACAGTAGCCATGGTTTACTTATCCCATCCATCTGTCTGTGCAGGTAATTACAGGTTTTGAGCCTGGGTTAGAATTGAATTTCATTTCCCTTTCAGCTTTGCATAACCTATTTTTACAGGAACTGGAACAAAAACAAAGACTGGCCCAGACTGTGCGAATAAAAATCTAGTTTTTGTTCAGAGCAAAGGATGGGCCTCATAAAAAGCCATAATATTTTGGACAAAAGCAACTGTCACCTCAGCCTGGTGCAGTGTGTTATGATTAGTCTGTGTATGTGAGAGCACTACATGTGCTGCCAGCATGTGTGGAACATGATGCCTTCCTGTGTATCTGTGGATGATGCGTCCGCGTGTTCTGTGGTTGGCTGACGATGCCACGGGGCCTTGTCCCTGGTTGGCCAGTGGCCTTGATGTCACCCTAACCACAGCACACGCACCAACAGGCAGGGAGTCCAGGTCAGCCCAGCCAGTCAGTCTGGAACCTTTGCACAGGCTCATAAAACACAGAAGCACAGAGCAGAAAATTGAAAGCATCACGGAGGTGCCATGCCTGTGCTGGGGAGGAAGATAAAAGTCTTTGGCCAGGGTTGGAAGCATCTTAGCTGGAGATGCATGCTTGGGGCTATAGGATTTAATAACCTAAGACCAGGGGTTGTGGGGCTGCAAGCACACAGTGGCAGAGCACAGTAATAGTTTACAGTTGTATGACAGTAAACTGCAAACCCCTATGATTAATAATATTGCCGTAAGGCATGACATGGTAGTGGTGTCCTCTGTATCTGTGTTACATTTATTATAGATAGACTTGGCGAACTGTGTCTTGTCATTCACTGTCTTAGACATGAGACTAGTTGTCATGTTATAGCCTGTCATGAGCCTGTCTCCCAGGATCAAGTAATGCTTGCCCAGATAGACACGGGTGTTTGTAGTACTATGTGTGTGACATTTGGATGAAGTCATCACAGCTCCTGTTTGATCACCACAGCCCCTTTGTGGACGTCACTGTGACTAAAGCTGTCATGGAAGCAGAGGGAACATGATTTATCCTCGGAGCCACTCCTTCCTGCCACCTTTGGCATTCTGTTATAACATCACTAGGCAATAAGCTGATGGATTTTCTCCAATTTGGTCCAAGTGTAAGTCCTGTTCCTCTTTCTACCTTCTCTGCAAATTATTTTCTTCCATGCTGTGCCGTCCACCACTCTCTGCAAAACACCTATGTTTCACCAATGCCTGTTATTCTCCATTTTTTAACTGCTTGTACTCGTAAAGCCAATGTGAATTTTATCAGTGGAATAAAAGCTGAATGTTAGCCTTAGTGCAGTGAGCCATTCCTTCAACTCACAGCCTGACAAATGAGTTGTGACCTTGAGTAATATTTGCCCATTATTCAGAAGGCACCCGAGCAGATATTAAAAATAGCTTTCATTTCACAAGCCGCGGTGGAAGGGGTTGGCTGTTATCAGAGGTCTGTGTAGGCATATACAGTATGCATGCAGTACAGTGTTGTGCAAACATTTTAGGTGGTAAAAATAAAGTGAGGATGCATTCCACAATAATGCCATAAATAGTTTGTATTTCTAAATGAACTTCATAGAAAGCACAATAAACAGAATAAACCTAAATCAAATATGTTTTTTGTGTCAAACCAACCTATTCTCCTGGGTATACTTTACACTGTTTCGAGGTACATGGAAGGTGGGTTGTTACAAGCACCGAGGAGAACTTGCCATAGTTTCTCTGTGGATTTATGCTGTCTCAGTTGCCTCTGTCTCACCGTGTAATCCCATCTATTGCAGGATTCCTTGTTCTTCTCAGCAATAAAACTTTATGATTCCAGGAATATGATTGCTGTTGTTGTCAAGCTCTAGAATAAATCTTAGACCTATCAGATGCCTCCCTGATGGGATTGTTTAATGGATAAGAATCTAAACATCTTCAGTGCCTAAAACTTCTGCACAGGACTGTGTGCGTTTGCTTTGTTCTTTCCTTCTTTCAGCCAAGATCGGTGTTTCCATGTACCATTTAACAAACCTACAGTAGCAGGCATATTTTCCCATTCACCGTCAGCCATGTTAACATGACTGTACATCCTCTCCGGCTAATGAGAAAAATGATGTTGCTCCGGGATGATAGAGTGCTCTGCCATTTAACAAAATATGAAATCACGTCCAGTTTATTGTAGCACCTGGGTTTGATTTAGTTTTAATGGTAATTTCCAAGACAGCACTAGTTATAGCCATTAGCCATTTTATTTTTTAACTTTTAATCCAGAGAAATCCTGTTTAGTTTTAGTAAGCCAACATTTTTAAATATTCAGTCTCAGTTTTAATCATCAGGATTATTTTCTCAAACTTTATAAACCTCCCTCCAGACCCACGTTAGGCACACAAATACGCACAAAATCAGACAAATAGTTTTAGTTGCATCAGTAGATTTTTTATTATTCAGTTTCAACAGCTGTTAGAATGTGACAGTGTATTTAATATTGCAGTAATATTGTGGAAAGCTGAATCATTCACATGAGGGGACATGAAATACATCTTTATGATGTTAATATACAGAATACAACAGAGGTGAGTGCACCGCTGTGTAATATCATTTAAATGTCAAATGATTCAAAATTTAATCGCCTCTCAGTTATTGCATTATTTCGAAGTTGACAAGTAAAGTATTTCCACCTACGAACCATCATAAACAAATACTTTAGAAAGACTATATTGAAAATGCAGCCTCCAAAGCACAAACTCAATACAACAAAAGTGAATATACCTGTGATCACTGACACACAAGTTAGAAAATCTGTGATCACTGAAGCAAATTTGAGTACAGCTGTGATTTCCAATTAGCCTAATTGCATGAACATGGCCATAAAATGACCTATGGTCTGTGTCTATCTGCATGCTTGCATCATGGCGCCGCATGGAAGAATTGCCAGAGGAATTGAAAAATTTGAGTGTGAGACTTCACAAAGATGAAAAGGGATACAGGAAGATCGGTGACCAACTGAAATCACTGGAGACACAGTTGCAGCAGTAATCAGAGTACATAAAACGAGCCATAGTAACACTCATTAGAATCACAGTGGCTGTCCTCCTAAAATGACACCACGGACTACTTGCACAACTTAACTCTGTGAAGAGTGAATAGTGTAAAGGACATTGCATAGCATCAATCTCTAGGGTTGGAGTCTGACGGGATAAACTTTTGCCTGGCTTTAGGCAAAAAACTACAAAGACTAAACTTTGCTGAGGAACAGGGAAATAATCTTGATGAATATTGGGAGCACATTCTTTGATCAGAGACTAAGATAAATGTGTTCATCTTATATTGAACTTGGCCAGGACTACCACAGTGAATACATAGTCCTGGCAATGAAGAGCAGAGGTGGGAATGTGACGATATTGGGGTTGAATGAGTAGCAAAAGGTGTTGAGAGATTACATTTGTGGATGGCACAATGAATGTCTTTGGACATATCCAAAATACTGGCTGACAAGATGACTCCCACTATGTGGACTTCTGGCACAAGAGAAATATTCCAGCATGGTAATGATCCAAATGACACTGCCAAAATCAAATAAGAGTTTCTAAAGAAGGAAAAAAGTGAAAACTATGACCTGGACAATAATGTTATCTGACTTGAATGCAATGATTCACATTTGAGGTATTTGAAACAGAAAGGCAGAACAACACAGGAAAAGGTATATGAAACATATTGTCTGTTATGAATGGCAGGTCAATGCTCCAGGTTTTAGTACAACACTGGTATCCTACATGCTGAGGAGGATTGAGTTTACCTTCAAAAACAAAGGCTGACATAGGACGTTTTGAAAAATACAGCTTGAATCTCAGTAATGAAAGGTATACTGACTTTTTGTTGCATTGAGGTCCTATACTGTGGGGCCTGTATTATAATGTAGTAAATCTAAGCTGTTTAATTTTACATAAGAGCAAATATCCTACATACATAAAGCCATAAAGCAATTATTGAGAGGTGATGAAGTTTTGAATTTATTGCACATGGGTGTACTTGCTTTGTAGTATACTGTAACACACTATCCATTCCATTATTTTTAACTGCAATTTTAAATGCTTTATTTACTTTATTGTACTTCATTGTGGAAAAGTTTTGCTAACCGTTTCTTGTAATAGTTCTTCCTAAAGGATATGAAACTGGCAGAAACCTCTGGGAGCAGACTTGATCCAGCATGAACTCAGCCACAGTAATGCTGCATTTAATGTATATTGGAAGACAGGAGTTGGACCTTGAAATTAGAAGTAACCATAGGTGATTCCAGGTTTCCTTTGTTGCTTTTTTTTTACGAACGACAAATGCTCATAAACAGACGTGTATTTCTCTTACCTTAACTCATTAAATGTAGAGAAACTGTAATAACATACCGTTTACAGTGCAAGCTGCTATTTTATTACATAAGTAGAGGCTGAGAAACCTAGTTGCCGTCACATGCAAAGTAAGTCCACGACATCCAACGCTGGGTTAAGTTTGAGAGCCTCTGACAGTATTACAGGTTCCAAAACCCTTATGAGTCCCACTATCCTCCCCTCCCATCCTCTCACTCTGTCCCCTCTACCCTTCAGCCCACAGAGGGCTGTTTAGCTTCCCAGGGGCCAGAGCATGACCGCATGGCCACCCTGCTGAAAGGCATGATGGGTAATAAGTGGAAATGGCAGTGATCCGGCTCACAGCTCTCGCTACTCCTGCTCCCTTGCTCACAAATGCCAGTGGATGAAGATGGATCCATCCATGGTTTGACCCCAGTAAGGGCTTTGCTGACACACCCTGTCTGTCCCTCTCTTTATCTCTCAGTCCCACTCTCTTATTCTGAACCCAAAAGACCACCTGACTCTCTCTCTCACTTTCGCCCTGTAACCTAACTTATCTCCTTCTTATCACGTATCCTCTCTTGTCCTCCTCTTTCACTTTTTCTGTACAGTTCCACATACCACTGTTGGTCCTCTCAGTCAGCCCCTCATTTCCATCTCTATTATATTTTTTGGTCACTCCTTCCGTCGTTCCCCGTGGCTTATTACCTGCTATACCTTCCCTGTCCTTTTTGTGGTTTCACTCCCTCCATCTCCTGTTTTCTTTTACCAGCGTAAGCACAGTTTCCCCCCCTCTCTCTCCCTCTCCCTTTCCCTCTCTCAAGCTTTTTCTTTTCTCTTTCTGTTACTTTTCTATTACTTTTATTCTATAACCCACCTCACCCTTCCCGCT
The DNA here is from genome assembly GCA_900302755.1 of Chromis chromis. NCBI lineage: Eukaryota > Metazoa > Chordata > Actinopteri > Pomacentridae > Chromis > Chromis chromis. Next base: position 22,111 of record OMNN01085545.1, read on the forward strand.
CCCTGACCCGCTCTGTCCCTCCCTCCCTTCCTCCCCCTTCTCTCTCTGAGCTGGGTGTGCAGGCAGCTCCTGAGTGGCAAGGTGACATTGTGTGTCATATCAGCATTCCACGGCAGTCCCCTTTCTCTCCAGAGAGTAATTATTTCTTTCAGAGTGAAAGGTTCAATTTGCTATAAAAGAACAAGAGCCTCAGGTATAGAGGGAGTGAGGGTGGGAGTGCGAGGAGGGGAAGGAGGGAGGACGGAAGTGATAGGGTGGCAAAGAGAGAGGGAGAAAAGTGGGGGAGAAATCGGACGGCGGCTGAGAGTGGGACGGGGAAACAATTGAGGAGGGGAAGGGAAAAAACAGTGAGTGAGTGAGGACAAGCGAAATCTTCCCTTTGTGTAATTGACACACTGTTCTCCGAAGAGAGCTTGTGTGTGTAATCTGGAGATGAAAGCGAAGGTTCTATGAGGTGCCGGGTGACGTCAGAGTCCCCCTTGTCTTCCTGCCTGTCCCAAGATTACGTCACCTAGCTGGAACTGAGTGCGACTCTCACCACAGCTTGGCAAAGACACAGAGGCCAGAGAGCACAAGTAGTGCCCAGAAACAGAAACTGAACTGTGATAGATAGCACAGACTGTAGAAGTTTGGCCTTTGATGCTGCCTCCTGGACTTTTATTCTTATTTGTCTGTGCCTGTATTTTCAGCCTGTTGTGTTTTGACCAGCATCATTTTTTAAATTTATTTTTGTGCTCCGGTGTCCCGAACGGATGTATTTTAGGGGGTGTGGGTGCAGGCACTCAGGTATTTGTAGGTAAGCTGTCTCATTTCCATTCTATGTATATTCCCTTTCCACTTCTCCACACCCCCCACATGCTCTCTGCCGCTCCCTCTATCTCGCCCTGCCGGTGAATCCTGCTTCCCACAGTTACCTGCTGTAAATTGTTCCAGTCTCTCTGGTGCGGGAGTGTTTTTTTCACCCCAGTGTCTTCCTGTTGGAGTGTCTCTCACCACTGGGATTAAGGAGCCTCTCCAGACAGGCTGAGGCGCTTATTTAAAGCAGCAGGCTTGTCACCAGGACTATTTTAAGTGGGAGCTTGAAAGCAATTGCTGCCGCGTTCCAGCACGATGTTGGCTATGAGTTATTATGCACTGCTTCAGTGGTGAGGAGCAGTGGAACCAAAAAGGCTTACCCTGTTGCTCTCTGACTGGAGCCCATCGATGAATAGAAGAATGAGGGAATGCAGGATGGGTGAGGAAGACTTTAACACAAATGTTGCCATTCGTCAGTCACTGTAATATGGCCTTAAGCAGATTTTTGTTATAATTTAATGACTATTCCTTTAAGCCACTATCTGTCAAGCCACTTGCCTTGGGGACAGCAAGAGACATTCTAAATTGGTTCACTGATCATTTAATTTTATGAATTCCTAAAAAGAATTGCGCTGATTGGTCATAAGTACCACGCCTCAGGCCAGAAACCACTATATCATATCCCAGAACTGTGGTATTCTGTTCATATTGAATATTGTCCTCCACAAAATGAAACGCACAGGCTTTCCTCTGAGGTGTGCACCCAGCTTTTCCTGCTGAATATTTGGAGTCATTCCCATCAACAGAAACAGAAGAGAATCTTTCTGGGCGAAAGAGCTGCTGGATGCAGCTGGGTCTTGCTCTGTTGACTGAAGCGATTTTAATGTTTTATTGATTTTTTGATTTATTTTTTTCTGCTCCAGCCTCCATATACACACTCTCACTCTATCTTTGTCATGAGGAACAGCTAAACAAGCGAAAACCCCCAGCAGGCCTTGGTCCCGGTCCCCACGTTGCCCACATCCGGCTGTACCAGAACAAGAGTGCTAACGATGATAGTTGGACGTGTTTGATTCTGACTCACCTTCAGTTTTGCTGAATGATCAGTGGTTTTACCCTGTGTAACAATTCATCCTTGCCAGGACACGTAGTCAGCACCCACTCTGCACAAACTTAAGAGGTAGAATTAGTAAGAAAAAAAATAACTATAAACGGGAGAGACAGAATGACAGAAAGGGGAGATAAAACAAATTTGCATATCCCTCCCAGAGGTGTCTGTTAAAGCAGGAGGGAGGGATGGAAGAAAGGAGATAGGGTAAGAAGTGGAGGGCAAGAACAGAAAGAGTGTTTATGAGGGAGCTAAAGCAGCATCTGACACTGCTGAATGCAGGCTGTTGTTCTTCTCTCACAGGCATTAGAGCAAACCACACCACTCCATCTCTCATACACGCATGCAACAACATCTCCAAGGTTGTATAAATCACACCACTCTTGCTACTGAACCAGCATATCCTGCCCACGACGAACAATTACCACCCCACCCCTTGCTCAGATAACAAAGCATCCTATCTTAATAAGCATCCACCATGGGGAGCTAATGGTCTCACTGCTCCTTTTAATTTTATTCATACCTAACTATGAGATATTAATAATGAATGCAGAGTAAACAACAGTTTAAGATGCCGGCCACGCCATTGTGGACTAATTGGCTCATTAAATGTAACATTAGGTGGGAGAGGGGCCCTTGATTGGGAGCTGTAGGCCCCAGTCAATGCTAACACTCAAAGATCATTGATCTTTACCCAGCCTGCACCGCTCTGATTAAAGAGCAATAAAGATGGGGCTGGTTCCCCTCGGCTCCATAACATTGCTCCGATTCACTGAAAGTGCCTCAGACGCTGCCCAAATGCAGACTGATATTTTGTCTTTCATGATCCTCCTGCTAATCACAGCGGGGTGAAGCTGGTGCTGTAGGACCACACAGACACAGCTGTGGCTGCAGCCCCCAGAGTAGCAGAGGTGCTAAATGGTCTGAGGAAGAGATCGATGAGAGAGGGACTTGCTGCGTCCATCAGGTCCTAAGCACCCAGCATTTCACCTCACTCCCCAGGTCTTGACGTGACGTGTGTGCATGATTGTGTTTGTGAGCATTTTAGCTAGGCTCCTCTCTCTCATGCAGCTACAGGGGTCTCTAAAGTGCTCCTGGTCAGTGCTCTGGTTCCCCTTTAAAAATTGAAGAAGCCCAAAATAAATAGGGGAAAGGATCCCAGAATTCAGCACCACACTTCCTGCTCTGCCAGGCATGGGAACTGTTGCAGTGGGGTGCTGATGAATTTGGATCGGGCAAAATGCCAGTATTTTTGTGTGTCCTTAATGATGTGTAGCTCACATGCACAGATGTTTATGTAGTATATGCTATAAGCATTCATTGCTACCAGTAAATACTGGTGGAGGTCACATATTACAGTAAACAAAACAGACATCCCCTCTGTATCCATGGCTCTTAGACCTTTCCTGGACAACCTGGTGGTAATGGGCATTAGGGGACAAAAGTGCTGCTAGCAGCCCAGTGGCATCTGGCCTGAGCAGGCGAGCGGCCCAGTTGACTGCCTCTACTGGCCAGCTATAGAGGGCAGTTTTATAGCTGCGCTCTGGCCTGGGCATTGAGGTCTAATAAACATCCAATATGTTATCCCACCCTCACACAACAAGCAGAGATGATGCTCTGTAAAAACACAACAAGCCCTCAGATTGGCCTCCAATAAAAACCTTTTTACAAACTTAGTGAACCTATATAAAGGCCTTACATAGCACAGGCAAACAGGCCCTGACCAGCTGTATAGGGACCTCTGGTGTTACTGACTGCTGTGAAACACCTCTCAGAAAAGTTAGTGACTGATGTAATGCAGCAGATTTGAGTAAGCATTGCTGTGGCAGTGCTAAATGATATTATTTCCTAACTTAATGTATAGTACATGCATCACAACAACATATCCTTTTGTGCAGAGTAAAATAAGAAAACAGCAGTGGAAAGAGCATTCTTATATTTGCTCTCTGGTATGAAGTGTATTTTCTCTCCTACAACACAAGGTCAATGTGCTATTATGCAAACATAATGATTCATATAGGCCTTTCATACTCCTGGTGGTGGTGAAAAATGCTCTTGGTTCTGTAAATGCTGAAAGGTGACCATATCTGATTATGGAAAAGACCTTGTTGTATTTTCTCTATTGTTGTCAGTGCTGCTGAAAATGTTGTGGTTGACTGATCATGGCCTTTCATTTTGGGAAGACCATGACTTTACATGCATCATGTCAATGTTTCTTTCCATTTGCTTACACTGCGGGTATCTTTTTTTTAAATGTAGAAAGTGGATTTTTCCTCTGGGAATACTATTTCCCTGTTACCTTGGATGCTCGTTTTGATAAATATGCTAAAAGCCCGGCACTTGAAAATAAACATCTTCCCTTCCTTAAATGGCTAATCCTTTTGACTTGCAGCTGCCACGTCCATGTTCACACCCAACAGCCATTACAATGAGCTGAGTATGTGGAGCAGCATAGCAAGAAATCAAACCATGATAACGAGTGCCTCGAGCCTGGTTTAAGGCATGGGCTGATATCTTCCGTGCACAGCCCTCTTCCTTCCCATCTCTCTTCTGCACCCTCATCTGCCTCTCTTCCCGCTTCAAGCATGCCTGTGCTGCACCCTTCCTTTGCCCTCCGCTGCCCCACCTTCCTGATCTCATCTGGAGACGGAGCAGGTGCTATGGAGAGATAGAGGAAGGCTGAGAAAGGCATCTCCACCCAGCCTAATGACGACTGCTCCTTTCTCAGCTCACTATGGTGAAACAGTTTCTCTGCAGCAGCCAGGCTGAAGCCAGATGAGAGCTGTAAACATCACAGAAGGTGAGGCAGACCAGAGATGGTCTCCTGCAGATGAGTAAGAGATTATTTCAGGTGTATATGTAACAAGATGCTCGCCCTCACATCTGCTGACTTACATATACATAAACAGTGTTACATGTGATATAGATGTGCCTGTGTGTATGTGCACTCTCAAAACACTCCCAGATGATCAATTTCCAAGGCTTCCAATTAAGGCTCTTTATGCACGTCTTATCTATATATACTGTGTACATGTATATGTAAGGGATGTACCGATTCCAATCCCAAAATTGGATCCCTCACAAGAATTCTGAGCAGCAACATAAATCTATTTCCAAATCTTTGTTTACATTTGTTGGCTTGTAAAAGCATTGAAGAAATGCCACTAATATGGCTGAAAAATGTTTGACTGGACTGTAGGGTCACTATGTTACATTATCCCAGTTTAACATTTGTTCGCTACTTTGACGTCATTAAACCTCACACAAGTCTTTGTCACGGTGCTCCTTTGCTAGCTAAGCTACGATAATGTTTGTGCTTGCCAACAAGGAAGTGCCTGCCTGCTTTGGTCGCTACAGTATTAAACACTAAGAGGATTTACCTTGCGGGGCAGTTAGGTACTACAGCTAATCGACAATACTTCTACAATACTTGAAGGGTGCATTATCTAGGAAAATGGAATTGGGTATCGGCAGAAACTGAATATTAAATGACTCAATTGGAATGGGAGAAATACAAATGTGATCAGTGTGTGTATAGTATATAATGTATATACTGTATATTACACCACACACAGTATCACAGTTCTCTTTCTGTCTTTGTCATTCACACTCACACTAATGGATATATAACATACACACTGTACCACACTGTAATACTGAAAAGGCAGCGTTTTCCAGTGACCTCTGTGTTGCCAGACTGTGATATTCAGCCAAGGTTAGCCGTCATCAGCAGGAGGCCTGGGCAGGAAGAGGCAGTTGAAAAGTTCAGCCCGCATGCATGTAAACACACACAGATGTACGGTACATGAACACAGACTTACATGCATAAACTATGGCAGAGACCATAATGGCCGATGCTCTGAATCAGGGACACGGCAGGTCACACCGAGTAACTGTCATCGAACACATCTTGACTCGCGCTCTCAAAGTGAGCAGCACACACGCGCCGATAATAAGACAAAATCTAATATATCTAATATGATTTGCAGTTACACTGTAGAGTTCTTGAGTTTTATATTGAAATCTATACACTAAAACTATGAATATGAAATATTTCAATTACTGTGCTTGCTGTGTGTAGTTAAACTAACTTTGCATACTTCTCCAAAACTGTGAACACACACACATAGATATACACGTTCCCCCCGAATGAGAGACAAAAGGGGATGGTGGGATTAACGGATCAGTTCCCAATTTCCCTCAGCCGCCCAGCAGTAATCAGATCATCTTGCACCTGACGTGAGGCCTGAATTCCATTAGGCTTTATTAGCAGTAATTATCCCCTGCTTCCACCCCATGCTGTTCTCTCACTCCCTATCCTCTATTTTTCCTCCAGATCTTGACATGCCCTCTTCTTCCTCCATCCTCATCACTCCCCCGCCTCAATTTTTGCCTGTTGTTCTCCACTTGTACCGTCACAGGGAGCGTCATCCCACCCCTAAACTCTCTGGATGTTTCATTCATGCCTTGTAATTTTCGTGTTTTTGACCGTCTCTTTTTTGGCCATTGCCCACATGTAAACCCACGCATTCCTGTTGAAGGTCACAAGCATTCACTCCTGGATTCATTCACACACATACACATTCTGCTTTTGCTCTCAGTTAAAACTAAGGATAAAAAGGCCACTTCACTTGCTCTCCAGTAGGGCTGAGAGATACATCAGCCAAACGCCCATGTTTTTTTTTTTTTATTCTTACACACGTGGGTTTTTTTTCAGCTGGCCTAGAGATGAGATGGACAATTGTGGGTTCTTTCAGATAGTGTTTCTCACTCAAGCAGGAAGGAGCATGAGGACTACAGAAAAGGCAAAATCCTCCTGGGAGCAGCTTTTTACTCCCAGTTTGTGTTCATTTGTCCCCCCGCTCCCCTCGGCTGCCTTTGGGAGCGAGTCAGCACTTGTTTTATTGGCCGTTACTGTGTGTCAGGGAGCAAATCGGTTTTTACTCACAGGTGCGAGTGGAGGACAAGTGTGAGTGTTCCATTACTTTTTGTATCAGGTTGGAATTATCTAGGTGTGAATGGGTTTGTCTGTCCCTCGCTGTGTTGGTGCAGGACTATGCGTGAATAAAGGGTGTATGTATTTATCAAAAAGCAAAAACTGTGTTTCTATGTTTACTTGTTTGTACATGAGAAAATTAGTATATGTGTATATATATGAGGTGTAGCAAAGTAGATGATGGAGCTGATTCCCTCTGTGCTGTTTATTATCACATTTTGTGTAATTATATAATTACTGCTAATCACCCACCTGAGGTGGCAGTGCTCTGCGGCAACACACTATTACAGAACAAACACAGCGACCTCAGCACATCTCACACTCATTAACACACTCCTCCCTCCCTTATTCTCTTTCCCACTCTCCCTCCTTCTATCTCTCTTGTTCTCTTTTTCTACGCTCATTATCTCTTGTCTTTATTTACATGCATGAAAACACACATGCATGCACATGCTTGTGCACACTCTAATGTAATGAGGATCCCAATCTACCGTAATGAGATGAATAGCATTTCTAGCAGCAGATAGGGGGAATGTATAGCGAGAAAACCTTCCCAGCAGGTATGTTTCTGATGTGAAACAGAAACAAGAAGAAAGAATCTCCAAATCACATCCGATGTTCCATCCCTTCGACAGGCAGTTGAGAGAATGGGGTAATAGTGTAGCATTGCTATATACTGCACATTAGTTAACTGAATGTGCCAGTCTCCAAATGAGAGAGAATGAGGGGGGGTGTGGTGAGAGCTATTCAGAGGCAAAAGACAAATCTCACATTTCAGACTCCATTTCAAAGAACATGAAATTCAATATACCACTCCAATCTAGTGCACGCTGTCATTGCTTATGCCAGTAATAGCAATCAGAGATATTGTATTCACTCCTCTCAGCCTCCCAGTGTCAATTTATGTTTATGTTTGCCAGTAAATATATTAAATGTCATTTAAGCCTTTTCAAGAAGCTGATTGTTTTGCTTTTGTTTTGTGCTGTCTTGTTCTCACTGTTTGTCATCCTACAGATCTTTACACAGGCTTTTATTAATCTGCTCGCTGGATGGCAACTCTCACTAGGACTCCCCAATGCCCCATTGTCATCTGGTTGTGTAAATATCCCTACCAAATTAAATTTTACCCTCTGCAATGGGAACAAATTGAAAAGACACATAGACGAATCAAGGTATTGTATTTACTCCAGTCAGTTGAAAACTGAGTGACATTTGAGTCATGCATTAGTGTGGACACCCTCTAGAGTGTAATAGCCACCCCTGTCCCTCCCTTGTTTTTGAGCTATGTGAAAAGAATCCAGCAGTACAGGAAATGAATTCTTTGGATTAGGAGACCACACTGACAGACACACAAACAGAAACAAACTGTGTGCTGCAGTAGCTGGGCGCCCACTGAGAGGCATTATGCTAACTGCCAGTACGACAGGATGGCACAGAGAGACCCCCAAACATCTCGCCCACATAATGAGACAGGGCAGAAGCACTGGGCCTTCTTGAGGAGGAGGGAGGGTTGGCGGTGGGAGGAGCCATTGCAATGTGTCAGTCCAGTATCCCTCAGACGACATGCTGGACCCCTCTGTCACCAAATGTATCTGAAGGATGGCAGCTGCAGACAGAGGCTGACATACACAGCTCAACTGGCTCATATCTGGCAGGCAGAATGAATTTATCACAAGGCAGAGACAGACAACACAGCCCAGCCATGTACATCAGATGGAAAAGAAACTTTAATTAAGTCTGTGTGTGCCTATAGTGTGTGTGTGTGTGTATGTGTGTTGATAAGAGAGCATCTCTCAGCTTTCCCTGACAGATAACAACCTGCGTTAGACTTAAAGAAGGCTTGAGACAGAGACTCTACTTTGCACAGAATTTTCCCATCTCCTCACAGATTCCCCTCTACGAACTCTGTAGCACTGCAATTCTACTCACTCTGAAAGTGCAGGTGCAGCACTTTACGGGCCTCACTGAAGCCTATTACTGTACAGCACAACTAGTGCTGGAGGCCTGTTTGTAGGTACAGTATACACAGATGTATGGCCATCTCCATTCAGATCAAGTATCACTTAGGGATACACCTTGTTTTCAATGAGCTAATGGGTTGTAGCAACTGCTCTCAAACTGTGCCATCTTTAGAGTAACTTCTAGCTCTAGGAGGAGACTGTCTCCATTACTGTCATCATCAGCCACAGGAGCAATCATCTGAAATTCTGGCAGCAGTATTCATTCTGGGTCATGAAATCAGCAGCTGGGTAAATGTTAGTCTCTTGACTGAAGACCAGACACTCTGTCTTTCTATCTCTCTCCCTCTCTTCCTGTATCATTTTCACTCTCTGTCTTGCTGACCTCTGTATCTCTCTCCACTGTCTGTGCTCCCTTTGGAAAAGCAAGGGGACGTACAGTATACAACAGAGGCATGTACAATATCACTTAAATGCCAAATGATTCAACATAGTGTGTCCTTACAGTAACTGTAATACTTTTAAGTGGAACAGTAGGACATGTGCACTTATGTAAAATTTCAAACTAACAGTTTAAGTTGTTTTATTAGTGTATATTTTAGTTGTTTTGTGCACCTTTGTTTTTGATGGCAGATTGAATCCTCCTCCATATGCATTTAGGATACTACGTTTTTAGAGAGATGTTCTGCCATTCTATACATACTTTTTTCAGCTTCTCTTTTCCGGAGCTGTTGTGTTTCTCTACCTTTCTTACTGGATTCAAGTGAGGTGACATTTTTGGCCAGGTCATAGTTTTCACTCTTTTTCTACTTTGGAAACTCTTGCGTGAGTTTGGCAGTGTGCTTTGGCTCTGGAATTTTTGCCTTCTGCCAAGGCTGGGAGTTATCTTGTCAGTCAGTATTTTGGTTTATCCACAAGCATTCATGATGCTGTCTGTGAAAGTCATCTCCCCAACACCTTTTGCACTCATGTATCCCCATATCATCACACTGACCTGACCTCAGTGCTTCACTGCTGGGACTATGCATTCACTGTGGTATTACTTGCCAGGTTCACAACAAACATGCTGGACGTCATGTTAGCCAATCATATCTATCTTGGTCTCTTCTCACTAAAGAATGTGCTCGCAGAATTCACCAAGCTTCTTTCAATGTTCTTTTGCAAAGTTTACTTTTGCAGTTTTATGCTGAAGAGCAAGCAAGGTTTTTTTTTCTTGGACACAGCAGTCAATGTTATGCAGTGTCCTTCACACCATCTCAGTTGTCACAGAAACTCTGATTTATAGTGATGACCCCATTGCTAAGTCTTAAGTACTTGCCAACCTGCTTTTCAGAGCTACATCGTGCAGAGCTCCTAAAAAAATTACGTCACAGACAATGCATTATAATGCATTGTCTGCTCTGATTAGTGGTACTATGGCTCATTCTATATCTTCTACATCATCTATATCTATTACTGCTGCAACTATGTGTTTCCTCCTGTATCCCTGTATTCTTTTCTATCTTTGTGAAACCTCACAATCAGTTTTTTTAGTTCCTCTGGCAAATCTTTTCCATGTGGAGCCATGATGCAGACATGCAGACAGACATAGCCTGTATGTACAAAACTAATATGATTCAGCTGTTCACAGATCATTTTATGACCATGTTCATGCAACTAGGCTAATTGGAAATCACAGGTGTGCTCAGTTTTATTTCAATAATCACAGATGTTCTAACTTGTGTGGTAACTTGCGCATTAATTTTTGTTGTATTGAGTTTCTAGGCCTGTGTTTCATAGTCTTTCTAAAGTGTTTGCGGTTTATTGTTCATAAGAGTGAATACTCCACTTGTCAACTTAGTAATTATGCAATTTTTGGAGGTGATACAGTTTTAAATTGTTTGACATTTTTCGTGATATTGCACAGGGGTGTACTCATTTCTCTTGCACACTGTATGTGCACAGAGATGAGGGGGACTCCAGCCCAATCTCATTTAGGCAGGAGAGGGCAGAGTGCCACCAGGAACCTCCACTCAGTTACACCTGAGGGGCCTCTGCTATGGAAGGAGGATATGCAGCTTTGCATACAAATCGCTGCTGGGAGCCATGTGGCTGCAACCTTACACAGGGGTGCAGAAACACTGGCTCCTGATTAACATGAAGGGTATCAACTCTGCTCTGCAAACATGTGTTAAAGACTGTGATTTTCTCTCTGAGTGTTGTATCCATCACATGTGCTGTGGCGTCTGGATACAGAGATGACATTCCATGACATTTCATACGATCCATGTGTCATAAAGCTGACATAAAGGTTGACATACAGCTTACTTGACGATGGATTGACTGTCATAAACATTGATGGCACTACATAACAAATGATCCTAAATTTTCATGGCACTGTTGTGACATTGAACAATGTCGTCTCTGCAATCGAATCCAGAGCTCATTTTCCAAGCACTGACCTAAATCTCAGTAATGTCACTTCGACCAACATGTTATGATTGAATGACTCTGATCGTACGCTGTTTGTCATAAGAAGTCATTATACAGCGTAAATATCATAATCAAACTGTTATTTGTGAAGCCTTTATCAGTGCCTCAAGGTCTGAGGAAATCATCTTTCAGGCTCTTTAGGATGCGATTCCCCTGCGTAGCTGCACATTGTTATTAATTCAAAACAAAGACACAATGCTCTTTTTGTTTTTCAAAAGTAGATGTATTCGGTGGTGTAAATTGTGCTATAGCAGCTCTTTTGCAATTTCTTCTAATAACCCTTTTGATATATGGATCGGACATCAGTAAACACACTTCTATATTCCGTTTTGTACAAAAACTTTGCCCAAAATAGTCTCTGTAGTAGCTTTATTTTATTGAGAAAGATAACATTAGACATCTTAAAATGAGAAAATAACAGAGGTTTTGTGTGCCCCCCTTCTGTTTGTTCAGGTGTGTGTTTGTGCACATGCATATGTGTATGTGTACCTCCAGCACAGGCCAGAAACTTAGGGCGAGCCAAGGAGATTGGTAGATTGGTCCCATCCTCATCCGTATGCATGGCTACGCGTCCTCCAGAACTCTTTTGTTTTTAATGATAACTGGTCCCATGCATTGTTTACTAAGATGACAGGTCTATTTTCCTCTGATTTATAGCACTGTGGCATTCAAGGAGATACTGTACTTATTACTTTAAACGCAGTATGCAAAAACAAGTCAAAGCGACAGGCAGAAAGAGGGAGGAGGGAGGGTGTGGACATAAATTAAGGGTCATTGTTCCCCTTCTGCTCCAGACCGAGCAGCTGTTTGTTGAGGTCCAGACAGAGAGCTGAGAGCTGATCACCTTAGGAGGTCATTGCTGTGCTCAGCCCCGACTCACTTCGCTGCCAGGACTCTAGAGTGGAGGTGGTGGCATTGTCAAACTACCCTGTCAACTACATCTTTATTTTTTGTTTTGTGTATTTTGGCAAGTGGGCGGGCTTCCTCTCCAGTTTCTTACATAAACACTCAAGGGGAAACTCCCTCTGGTGGTTGAACAGCAGTCTCACACAGTTTATTGTGGTGATATATAACACCTCTCCAACTAACCCTAACCCTTTCCTTGCCCAAATCTGCTATCCAGAAAACTGTGAAAAGACTGCACTGTGTTTATGTTTGGCAACAACTTGAGTTATATAGGAATGCAATGGTTAGGAGAGAGGTAAAGAGGAAGTAAAGGCATAGAGTAGGAAGTGGGATGTCATTGTTTTGACAGATTTAGTTACAGTAGCACAGAGATCAATTATTCAGCAGAGGCATGCATGGTCGCAGGATTAATGGCGCATGCAGCAGATAAATCAACCATTGGTCTCGAACCTCTCAGGGAGAGGGGAAACAGTACAAGACAAACATAGGGACGCGTTTGACGTTGGCATTTTATATCCATCCTTTACCATTAGTAACCTTGAGAATTCAAGAGAGAATGGGGACGGAGAGCACATCCAGCTACAAATAACCATACAGATTTGGGGATATAATGTCAAAAAATGTGCACATTATATCATCTTGAATGCCGATTTGGCTCTGAAGGACAGAAGTATCTCTCTGTCCTCAGACTGTGGAAGGATATAAAAAAGGAGGTCTGTAGTTGCTGTTGAGAGATTGAAACGCTGCTATATATTACAACCTCTGGAGACCTGTCGGCACTCCAACTCACTACCCCACCACCACCACCATCTCTGTGTCTGTCTCTATCTCTCTCCCCTTCTCTTTCTCATTCTCACTTTGACTTTGCTCTGGGTCCTTTTTTCTCTTTCTGCTTTACTGTTACATTTCTCATCACACCCCTTTTGTGTATTCAAACAGTGCATCTATCCATGTTCTTGTCTGTCTGGCTGTACTTGTATTTGTGTATGTGTGTGTATGTGTGTGTGTGTGTGTGTGTGTGTGCGCGCATTTCTCTGCCTGATTGAATTTGCTACATTCAGACTCCCACCCCCCTCCACCATCCTCATCTGTTTTGGCTGCCAGGTTGTACCTGTCTGGTATTTCAGGTACGTTTTAGCCCATCTGTGTGCACCTATAATTCCCTTCCTCTATTTGTCTGCCTCCTTTATCTGTCTGTCTCCTTTATCTGTCTGCTCCCTAGCTGCTGCCCCAGCCCAAAACAGCCCTCATGGCCCTCCTTCTCCTACAGTTGAAATCACATACCCTAGTCAGGCTCCCATCTTCAGACACCGAGCTTTGCCCGGCCATAATGTCAAATCATTTCAGTTTCAGTCCCATTTTTTCTCAATGTGTTTGGGTCTATGGGCCTTTCATTCTCGCCTTTGCTTTTTGTTACTATTTCTTTATTTCTGTGTGCATCTTGCTCTCATACACACTCATTCATGGTATTTAGTGTATTTTCTCTGTTTCGCTCTCCTCTTAGTGGTTATCTTCATACATAGCACTAGTGCACTGCTGTGTCCAGAAGTGTTTCTGTGAAGCCAGAGCTAACCTTTGCCTTCCAGATTAGAGTAATTGCAATTAATTAAGAGTGGAGGGAATATGGATGACTTTGGTCATATCAAAGGAGCAACAGTACACAGAGAGACATTTTGCATATGAGTGATGGTGGAGGAGGGAATAAAGGAGGGAGGAAGGGGGGG
>OMNN01085546.1:0-25206 GCA_900302755.1 Chromis chromis
TTTCCTCCTGTGAACTCATTTCACCTCAGAGACAAACTACAGTTTGTTTCAAGCAGGTGTCCTCAGAAATAATGAGGACAATAAAGTTGGTAGATTGTTGAGTTATTAAAATAAAGACAAATCATATTTTCATCAAATGTTTAGTTTTTTCTGACTTGTCTCCCACATCCAAACTCATCTCCACAGTGCTGTGTAGAATAGTCTGACTCACCTCATTATTATTCTGCTTTTCTTTAAACCAATCAGAATCATTAATAAACCAAAAACAATCATTAAACCAATCACAACAGTTGTTAAACCAATCACAATTGACATTTAGCCAACCACAAACGTTTTTAAGCCAATGACAGTCATCTTTAAACTAGGGGCGGAACTTTAACATGTTAATTACGATTAATTAATTTCAAGAAAATGAACACGTCAAAAAAATGAACGCATTTAATCGCAGTTTGCACAGAGCTAGGAGGCTAACAACAGTTAACACGGAGGAATCAGAGTGCATTGCTTGGACTGATGGAGGGCAAGTTTCATTTTTAAAAACTGCCTGATGGAAGCCTTGAGAAGAGCGTGTTTTTTTGCAAATTGTGCAAAAAAGAATTTGCATCCCACCGAAGCACATCAAGCCTATGTACCACCTAAATGCAAAGCATGTTGCTGCGAGCACAGGTTTTCCACTGTTCTGAATGTACTTGAAATTGCACTTTTAATGTAAAACAAACATTCTCAAGACATTAAAAGAGCTTGAGTTTAAATAAAGTTCTATGAAAGCTTGAATATAGCCACCATTATGATTTATAGTGCCATTGTCAGACTGATGCAAAATAAACAATGTTTTGTTGTTTAAATGTATGTATGTGTCTATCATCTGATTCAGTCATATACCAAAATCCATTTAAATTGAAAAATGTTGCTTCTTGTGGCAAATATTGCGATTATGCGATTAAAATGAAAAATGAAAATTAATTAATTACAAAGCCTCTAATTAATTAGATTTATTTTTTTAAATCGAGTCCCACCCCTAATGTTTACACATTTTTCTAAACAAATATTTTGGACATATTATTGCTTAATATGACAGATATTCCCTGAGCTGGTTTGGTGTTAGAAACGGCCCTGTTTGCCATATCGGCAGCTTGGCAAGTGGCCCAATTATCTTCAAGAGGCAGTCTGTGAGTTTGTGGTCAGAATTCATATTCAGTGGTATTGTGGAAAAAGCCTAAAGATTAGCCTTGGTTAGAAAAGATCACTAGTGCAGAGCTCTGAACTAACTTTCTACTTTGCTGTGCCTAACATTCTCATTTAGGTGAGCCAACATATAATTACATTTTTGCACTCCAAATTTTTCACCACACCTTTTTGCACTGAATAATGAATTAAAAGCTTTTTCTGTCAGTACCCACACTCATTAGTAATTTCTCAACACATTATAGTACAGATCTGAGAACAATCCCCAGCATCTCCAGAGCTCTCCAGGGACGAGGCTCATTTCTTTCTCTTTTCCTTGAATGAAAAGGGGAAAAATGACCGAAAAGAGCATTCATATTGTCAAAAATATCCATTTTTCAATATATATTGATTTAGAATATTTTAAACTGTTTCACTGCCACTACTGTACAGCATCGATACACCGATGCCAGCTGTGCCTTCTCACTTTCTCATTTCACTGACAGTGAGTTGACACAGACAGCACAGTGTCCACATAGCTCTGCCTCCTCTCATTCACTTACTGTGGTGTCTTCTTCTCGACTCATTTGTTCTGGTTAAACAGCATTTTTATGGGGTTAGAAAGATGACAAGTGGAGAGCCTCTGCGACGGGTTTTAGTCTATAAAGAAAACAGCTGGAACTTTTGAGGATATTTTATTGAGGTTAGAAATTCCAACATTATGACACTAGTTAACATTTTCACACATTCATTCTTTTTTGCAGTTTCTGACAAATCATTTGACATCTGGATCAAGCGGTGTGAGGAGATGCTTGCAGGTAAGTAGCTCATTCAAATGTCTATGATGCATACTGCCTATAAAAAGTGTTCACACCCCTCATAATAAGCCGAGATAAGAGGTTACCAGAAGGCATGTGAGAGAATCTGAAGTCAGCTGGAAGAAGGTGCTTTGGTTTGATGAGGAATAAATTGAGTTTTTTGGCCATCAGACTAGACGCTATATTAGATTGACACCAAACACTGCACATCATCACAAACCCCCAATCCCCACTGTAAAGCATGGTGGCGGCAGCATCATCATGATGTGGGGATGTCTTATTGGCAGCAGGCCCTGGAAGGCTTGTAAATGTAGAGGGTAAAATTAAATGTAGCAAAGTAAAGGGAAATCCTGGGGGACAACCTGACGCAGTCTGCAAGAGAACTGCGCCTTGTTAGGAGATTTGTTTTCCAGCAAGACAGTGACCTGAAGCAAACAGCCAGAGCTACACAGGAGTGGTTTAAAAGACAACAGTGTGAATGTTCAGGAGTGGCCGAGTCAAAGCCCAGACTTCAATACAATTGAAAAAATTTGTGTCTGGACTTGAAAAGGGCTTTTTATTCACAGTCACTGTACAACCTGACAGAGATTGAGCAGTTTTACAAAGAAGAATCGACTAAATTTGCTGATGTGTTGATTGGTTTTACTGATTAAAACCTATCAACACAGGCCGGATGTGTGCATCAACTGAAAATGGACTTGAATGGGATGAATCCTGAAGCAGTTTTACATTTTATATTGTAACTAAATGACATTTCTTTGTAGCTGTCTGTTTTCGCTTTGACATGAAAGAGTCTTTCTTGTAAATTCATGTTAAAAAGTCATAGGGGTCCGTGGTGGCGCAACAGGTAAAGCCCCTGACTACTGATCAGAAGGTCAGGGGATCGAACCCCCACTGCAGCCACTGTTGGGCCCTTGAGCAAGGCCCTTAACCCCTGACTGCTCCCCGGGCGCTGTACCGCGGCAGCCCACTGCTCCTGCTATGTATAGTTAAGGTTAACTTTGAATAGGATGGGTCAAATGCAGAGAAGGAATTTCCCCAAAGGGATCAATAAAGGTTAAAATATTATTAATAATATTTATAATGATTATTGTAATAACAGTTACATTAATGGGAAAAATTAATGGGAAAACTTCCAAGTGCAGTTAATAGTTTTTATAGGCACTGTATGTATTTTAATTCAAGTCAAACCAGTATTACAGTAAACTGTATTTGAAGTTGAAATTGGTTTTGATAAAACCAGTAAAGATGTAAAATGTTTAATGGTATTAAATATTTGTATTTAATTAATTTTCACAATATTACATATGGCAGTTCAAACAAGGTACAGACTTACTTATTTTATGTTCTGCAGTATATACTATTACTCCCTGCTATCGAACAAGAAGCTAAATGGCACAGTCAGGGAGCAGATCAGCCCATCTGATCAAACAAATGAGCATGCACACACCCATGAATCTACAGTATGCGTTCACAGTAGTGGAAGCAAAGCTGCTTAGCCCAATAAAAGATGCATGCCATGTCTGGGTGGTGTGTTTCTGTTTGCTGCTGATGCCTGGGCCCTCTGGATCATCTCAAGTAAACAAGAGCATGAGTTTTGACAAACACGCTTCACACCCGCGTGCACACGTACTCCCAGGAGCAGTATGATTCATCAGAGTTAACGTTACTGATGTTTGAAAGCCCCCGATGAGACCCAACCCCTTCATAAGCCCGCTCGCAGACAGCGCACACACGCAAGCAGTCAAATGCACACTCGCTCACGCTCACACCGGGAGCAGTCGTCGTTTCTTCTGGTGACAGTGTGTTTACCACCCGCCAACACACATGGCACCTGGTTATCCTATCACATGTGGCACCCCACATGTATCTGAACACACACACACACAGACACACAGCTTTTTTTTTTTCTTTCCCCTAACAGCCCCCCTCCTCACCATTTCAAACGCGACCTCATTAAGACAACATTAACACGCCTCCTATCATCTCATCTCTCTCTGTGCTCTCTCTATGTAATGAAATCAGTGAATAATGTATGATAGCATGCTGGTAAACGGTGTTCAGGCTTGCTTGGGCTCACAGGGCTTTTAATGGGCGTGGATGGACCAGTAAACAAACTGGTGGCAAAGCTTTGAGACTGTGTGTGCGTGTGTGTCTGTCTGCATATCTCTCTGCTGTAATTGATCTGTAGAGTATGAAGTGTACATTAAGGTCTTTTTAAAGCAGTTTGCAGTAGTCATTTTTATAGACTTGAGTTCCATTTAGCCAGTTAAGGGGTGTATTAAATGTTTCCACCTACAACACACCCATTTTTTCTTTCTTTTCTCTACAGATCAGACACAAAACAGCAGTGTCAACACGGTGAGTTTCTCTGCAAGACCACCTGGGGGCATTGTTGCTCTCAGCATCAGTAAAACCTTGTGTATGCTTTGGCTTCAAAGAAGGAAACCTTACTAAGCTGCTATTGTTACGTGTTTTTTCCCCCCATTTTTTGTGTGCTCTTTGTTTCATCCATTTGTTTTCTCACCACGTCTTCCTCTCTAATTGTCGTCCTGTTTCGGTGGCTGAATGACCCCGCAGACACCAGCAGTTGCACCTGTGAAGTAAGTGCACAAATGTAAATATGCCCCATCTTGGTATCTGCTCTGTTTGTTGCCGTTTCTTTTATTTATTATACCGACGTGATATTTAACTGAGTCCCAATGCTTCAAAGCAGCTCCATTCTGTGTGATGTAAATACAAAGTTCATAGACAATAGCCTTTTTAATGAAGACAGCTGCTTTTTATATTTTGTATTCTGGACTGCAGGAAATTTCCATATTGCAGTAACCACACTAGTAGTCAAAATGGAAAGTATTCCCATAAAATTAATAGAGCTGTAACAACTTATTGATTAGTCATCAACTTTTACATCAGATGCCAGCTTTTTTTGTTGTTGTTGTTTTTTTGTTGTTATTGTTCAAGTTGGGTAATTAAACATTAAACATTTAAACTTTAGCTTATTTGAATATCTCTCATTGTCTTTACCTTTTTAGTCTTATACAGTTGTGTACAAAAGCAAATCATTTCACACAAACATTGATTGACATTGTTCACCATTTTCTGACATTTTATTAACCAAACACCTAATCCGTTAATCAAAAAGATATTTAAAAGATTAGTCAACAATAAACGTGATCACTAGTTGCTGCACTAATCACCAATGCCTGTATTATTCAGACTTTTTCTAATTAGATGTGTGTTTTTCTTTCAGGCATGACTGGTACCAAACAGAAAATCAAGTCATTGTCACAGTTATGGCGAAAAACGTACCCAAGGATGGTGTATGTCTCAACTTCATGGAAAAAGAGGTATAAGCACACACTTGAATGCAGCATTGAGGTGAAGAGAGTCTGTATTTTCTGTATTGTGGAACAGGGATGGGTTAGCTCTTGGGTGTTTCCTCAGGGGGGCCCATTAGATGGGTCTCGTACACACATACACACTCACATACACACACACTCTCCCCATGGACCCAACTATGCCTCCAGTGGTGCCTTGTTAACATTGCCCCCAAAGTACAGATCTAAGAACAGTTTACCCTCCCCAGCTTCTCCAACCTCCTAATTGTCTGTAGATGGAAGGCATAACTGATCTAGGATCAGCTGCAGAGCCCTCCGGGGACAACACTCCTTTCTTTTTCTTTTCCTTTCTGTCTTTCCACTTCTCTCTCCCTCACTCTCCGAGGGGTAACTGCGGGGCACCCCAGGGAACGGCTTTGTCTTTCCTAATAGAATAACAAACTGAGTTTACCCCATTTCAAAAGAAATAGTTCACTCGCTCCGAATAACACAGTCACTTGTTAAGCTCTCTCTGTGGTGCAAAGTACAGATAAGTTCATATATTTTTTACTAGGTCAGTATAGACAAAAGAAATTAAAGATGAAAGGCAGTGGTTCCAGTTTTTTCCCTGATGACTGAGCATGCAGCTGCTGTATACCTACAGACAGCACAGGCATTCGACTAGAAATGAATATTAAGGCTTTGATAGTTTTGTGGAATTGCCCAAAAGCAACTTTAGCTAACTTTCTAAGCTTTTATCCCCGATGAACTACTTCTTACATTTATTTGGTCCCAAATCAGAAAAGTCCGCTTTTGGTGAAGTGGTAGATTGTGGAAAGTGAATGCACGCTGAAGTGATTTACAGTTCATCCAAAACCATTTAAATAGCAGACGGTTGTTCTACAAGAGTGCTGCCATGTGCCAAGGGATGAGCATGTTAGGAGTGTGAGGGTTTGGGCCACAGCTGAAGCCATGTCCCTCTAAACCAACAAGCCGCCCACCTACACAGTCCCAGTGAGTGACAGGCTGTTAGGAGCTGTCTGACCCCCCTCCTCTCGTCTCTGGTCACTTTCTGGCTGAAGGGGACAGCGCGAGGATACTCCCAGCCGTCACAGCAGCCACATCGGATGATTATTCTCATGAACATGCTGACACATTCACCCTCCCTTCCTTTTTGTTCTGCGTGGTTTCTCAGGGCTGCAGTTTAAAATAATCTAAATATTGATGCCACAATTTCAACACAGAAGTTTTTCAAGATGTATTTAATCTAAAGCTAATATTCACTTCATAGTCATGATGCTACGTTAATCTGTTTTATATTTGTACGTTTTGCTGTTTGTTTATTGTTAGTGTTGTAATTTAATGGCCAATATCTGTTGTGTGTGATTTCGTCAGCTGTCTGCCACAATACAGCTGGCATCAGGGGAGACCTACAACCTCCACCTCCACCTCCTGCACCCCATCGTCCCCCAACAGTGCAACTTCAAGATCCTCACCACCAAGGTATGACTTTCAGTTTAGTTAGTGGAGTTACTGTGCTGGAGAAATTTTTAAATTAGGAAGAAAATTTCCATTTTCAGTATCTTGACATGTGTGCGACAGGTTTATCAGACCTTCTAGCGAGATAGAGGACATGTTCATGAAGCAGAAACAAACTGCACGTATCAGTCCTGCATGCTTTCAAAAACGCTAGTTGTGTTAAATGGTCCATTGTATACTAAAAGGTACATTGAAGTATTGTGACATGTGTTGTCTGGTGCTGCAGCACATAGAACAAAATAACTGTTTGCTTTAGTCCTTTCTGGTGTAACACTGACCACAGCTGACCAATAAGCAAAAACCTGAGATGATAAAATGGCTTCTAACTGAGCCTGGCTTCTAAAGGAATATCTTTACTTTAAAGTGTTCTGAAGTGTATTTGTGTCATGGAAAAGACAGGAAGTATGATACTTCCTCTGTCATGGATTCATGGAATAACAGGTTATTTTACCGAATCAGTTGCATAACCTGTTTCACACGTACTGTAGTATTAGTGTTTTTCAGATGTTTTTCTCCACAGCAAGCACAGCTGTAGCAGAATATAAATCTGTTTACCACTTTACAACTTTTCTAAGCTGAAAAACATAAACAAGGAAGAAACAACCTTTTTAGGTCATGGAAACACAGCTAAGTTTTTGAAAGTCAATGAAAAGTCATTGAAATCTTTACTCAGAATCATTTGGAGCACTGTATATATCCTTGCCGTGCCAGTAGTTACTCTCAACAATAAAGGAGCAGACTAATAAACATGTCGGGGAACATGTTTTATGTTACTATAAAGAAAATATGACGTAGTAATGTCAAACCCCGGAGAAATGTGGGCTTCTACTGCTCTGAACTGCAGTTTTACCAAAGAGCATGAAATGATATGCTAGTTTCCATTTATTCAGGCTTTTATTGTCTGAAGAGCTGATCATTAATTACATTTTGTGTGAGTTAATTTCTATGTTAAAAAAGATAATGAATCTGAATAGACGAGTGGTTTGGGCGCACATGGGTTTAGGTCCTCTGAGTAGAAAACCCCTGATTTGATATCCGGCTGACTAGACCATTTGCTGCATCTCTTCTCCACTGCCACTGTCAAATAAAGGCATTAAAAATGCCCCCGAAAAAAGATTATGAACCAAGTGTCAGCAAAAAAAAAAAAAGGCAAAGAAGAAAACAATGCTGATGCGAGTTTAAGCAGCTTACTGATCATTACTTGGGTTACCACTCTGAGATCAAAATCTTAATCTCTTCAATAATTTAAAGCAGTATAAAGTAGGCCGTCACTACCTATAATTCCTTAATGCTAGTAAAGCTTACTGTAGCTGTAGTAGAAATGAGAAAATCCACCCTTTCTGTATACAGTGCAGCTCCTGTGGAGACGTTAGCACAGTTCATCTGAGCAGCTAACAGGAGATTCACACATATGCACAAATCCTCCCTCCTACACTCACTCTGCTCACACACACATTTATAAGGACTGTAGTTGCTGAGAGTTCCTCAACACTGTTTAAGGTGATTACGGACCTAATGAGAAGGAAGGGCACTTTTTTACTATAGACTAATTAGTGTGTATTATAGAGGATGTGGGTTAATGAGTGTGCTGGCTGAGTGTGTGCTGATTCAGGTTTTAGATCGCTGTCAGGTTTTAGCCTGCGGATCAAGAGGCAGGTTTATGTGTGACTTGTTTTGATTTTTCTTTTTTAATCATTGAGGGGGTTGGGATTCGGTTTTTCACTGTATTGATCGTTCCGATCTTGTCAATACAGAGCAACAGAAGGCTTTGGTCTCTTCTTTTGAATCTTGTTTACTCTGAATCTTCAGAAGCATCTACAGATGCATCATTTTATAAGTAAGTCAATAAAAAAATCAGCCACTTAAGTTATTTAATTTATAGTGTTAAAAAGAGTGTAAAAGAATGTTTTTCATGATAACTGCGCTTCATTACTTAGGGTGGTCAGTGCCTAAGATAAGGTGTTAAGTAGGGGTGTAACGGTACACAAAAATCACGGTTCGGTACGTACCTCAGTACGGAAGTCACGGTTCGTTACGGTTCTCAGTTAAGAGGAAAATTTTTTTTTTAAAAACTGCTCATAATTAATCCAAAACATTTGTTTATTTTCTTAAACAAAAGACCTGTTAGCAACTCAGTAAGTTAAATTAAATGTACAATGTATATAAATGTAACAGAAATACTGCTGCATAGTTCTTAATATCAAATAAACAACGAGGCGCTAAAATCTAAAAATTGAACCGCTGTGATGGATGTTGGGGTCCAATTAATGATGAATATACTTTTGGGGGAGGGAGGGGTGCACCAAATTTTAATCACCTGTTCCTTGGCCCATTATCAACATTTCCTGAAAATGTCATCAAAATCCGTTCATAACTTTTCAAGTTATCTTGCTAACAAACAAACAGACAGACAAACGCCGGTAAAAACATAACCTCCGCTTCATGCTTCATGCTTCGCGCTTGGCGGAGGTAATAATTCTGTTCATTGGCCATTCTTAATAGTCTTAGCTAGTTTCGTACCACGGTACACCTCTGTACTGAACCGCAAGTGCCTGTACCGAACGGTTCAATACGAATACGTGTACCGTTACAGCCCTAGTATTAAGGGCTGAATATTCAACGTCAACACTTTCTTGGTACAGCAGTTTACTCTTGAATGTCTAAGAACTTCTATCTAATCTGGTTTCCTTCATTTTTGCCTGGATTTCCTGACATATTAGAAAATATTAGATCCAAAAATCTATAACTTAAGAATTTAAAAAGTCAACTACTAAGTACTGTGAGATGATTCTACAGTATGGTAGTGATTTTTCACACAATTTACTCACCAAACTTAAACTCCACATAGAGAAATAAAGTTTATTCCTCATAGAATTATACTGTTATTACATCTTTAGAACTGCATGAGAGAGACGACCTTTTGGGAAATGAAAAGGAGATGTACAAAATGTACACAAGCCACCTACAGAAGTGGAGAGAAGCGGAGTGAAAATGGTATTGAGACAGATGATTAAATACTAAAGGTAAATCTAGTTGTGTGCATTATATAAATGTCCTCTCAGAAGACAGCACAGTGAGCCTGTTGTGGTTTTACAATACAAATATCAAGTTTATTTTTAAACTTGATGAACACGAGGCACATCACTCCTCCACTTGTCCGTTTGGTATAAAATAATGAAGTGCAGCTCAGGAATTGGTGTAGCTATGCCTGCTTTCCAGAAGCGGGGAATTTTTCACACAAAGGTGACTGATGCAAATTGCGTGACCTTAGTAAACTGAGTAAATGCTAGGAGACGTGTAACCTGTGTTGACATGTCTGTCGTTTGCGTGATCTTTCCTTAAATGGACAGGCTGTAATGGTAGCGACTGACTTGCTAGAATTATATGCAAACTGTGACTCCAGCCTGATGCGTCTGGTAAATATACCATGTGTTTGTTGAAAAGGAGGCACGAAATCCTCAAAATATCCGGTCATTTGTCAGTTTACCTGAAAACATTAAAGATTTGGTTATTGTTACTTAAAAATAGTAATGCATCAAATGGAGCACTGCATACTTACATTTTTATTTTTCTTAGAACAATGCACATTTTACTTTTTATGCTTACTGTTTCTACTTTTTCTACTTGTCTTTATATACGTACTGCTTTAATTTTTAAAACTTTGAACAGGAGCAACTGTAACATAAGCAATTTCTAGGGCTGGTCCGAATAGCAATTTCCGTGCTCCGGATATTTGGGTCCAATTAATGACAAATATTCGGGGGGTGTACTGCTCCATCTCTTGCTTGTCACTTCGATCTTGCTCCTCAGGGTGTTCATCGTCGTCTCAAAATTATTATCCGGATACCACCACAACGACCGAAATATTTGGACATTCGGGTCCAGCCCTAGCAATTTCCCGTCAAAGATCAATAAAGTATTTCTGATTCTGAAAATGTGTGAACAGTACAACATTATGAAAGCAGTTGCTCATCGAGATAAACCTACAGAGAACTATCACTCAAATCTACAGCTCACCTCCCTGTTACAGAGCTTTATGGCGAAAAATTAAGCTCATTGTGGCACTGTCAGGTCCCTCCATTTACTTTTTAAGTAAGGAAAAAGGTGAAAGCATTGTCAAAAACTCTGTGAAATAGCTGTTTATACTATTAGAATTTTGCCCGTTTGGTATTGTTTGGAAAGTTCAGAGAGAACTTATGATTACTTAATTTTATCATGTTTGAGTGCGTGGAGCCAACAGGAGGTCAGCCAGTGGGAGGTTAGTTTGCACAACTGCGAAAGCGTGTGGAACATTTGGGCACCTCATGGAGCAAGCTTGGAAACTTTTCCTGGCATATGCAACACCGAGCAGTTTTCAGCTTAGATGAACAGGGTGGTCCAGTTCTTCTTAATGCATCTACGATCACATTCTGTTTCCACGACTCCCAATTAGTTGGTTAAAGTTAAGGATGTTCCTAACCACTAATTTCACTGTAGATTGCACAGAATTGTAATTTTAGACTAGTCGACTAGTGTTAAAGCATATTTATCACAGTCAAAGCTGTGATGAGCTCCATTATATTTTCAGACTGAGTGGGGTCATAGCATCTGTAGGTAAAAGATCGTATATCGGTATGCCATTGGCTAATGTTAGCAGTGCTAGCGCTTGCAGTTTCGCGTCCATATACCTGTGGTGAATGTGGTCAACTGGTTATATGGCACTTTATTCTGAAACAGCCAACATATAACTTTAATTTCATTCTCTATGTTAAAATACTGCCAATCTGCACTGGTTTTATGGGATGTCATCTGTCCCACTTCCCAGCTTGCTGGAAAGAGGTGGGCTGAAGTCTGCTGCCCATCTAGCAGCAGGTGGATGTGTATCATCGTAGGTACAGGTAGTTATCTGGTGTTCTACATACATAAAATATTAATTATTAGTCTAACTGACTAGTTTTTCTGGTGTCAGCTGAAGACGGTAGCAATGGTCCTGGATGAATAGTCGCGCACATCCCTTTTAAAGCAAACCCAGTGGGTGATTTGTTATATTTATCAGTGGGGGTTGGCCCAGTGGGAGCACCTCCCTGCTCCCACACCACCCATCAGCATAGACACTCAAGCACATGGGGGATGGCAGTTTAACAAGAAGGATGCATTCTGGTCATTTTACTAACAAGAGGCATGTCAACCCTCCTCATCCCCCCTCAAATGATGAACTGAATCAGCCTGGATATGTTTTTCTTAGATCTATATTTGTGTGACATCTGTGGGCAAGCAGAGACCAAAAAAAACAGGGTCATGTTCCTCAAAAGATACACAATTGTGTCAACATTGAAAATCCCCAAACAAGCTGAGCCAAGGAGCAGCGAAAGCAATCATGACGTTTTTTTTTAGTTTATTTCACAGCAAGGCCACCGGGGGATGAAAGGGCAGTACATGACCATAGCTGCTGGAATCACATACTGTAAAGTGTCAAAGTAGCAAAAAGCTGTTGAGAAATTTGATTTGTAGCGTTGCATAACCTGTACATCTATATACAATGTCGACATTGTGTGCATTATATCCACTGGCTACACTGTGCCAAGTAGAGGCTGACCTGCACAGAAACTGCCCCCTCTCAAAAAACACTTCCTCTCACTCACTTTCTCACTTTTCCATGGCAACAGCAGACACTGCATACCAGAGGTGCACGTGGGTTGCAGCTTAAACAAGGGCTCAGTCTTAGAGAGACCGCAGCTGATGATGGTCTTAGACTCCTCTCAACTCTCTACTGTTACTGTTATTTCTTTTTTCGCCTTCGTCCTCTTTTACTGTCTTTGTTTTGTCAATCTCTCTGTGGCCCCCTCACAGACAAACACACCTTCGGTCTTTGTCTCTGTGCTGTGCTGATAAAACACCTACCTCTGGTATAACAAGAGAAAGCGTTCAAGCCCTCCTCCTCTCCCACAAAGCCCTGACTGTTCCCTGGTCCAGTGGGCTCCTCGGGTACACATGGTCCCTACACATACACACAACACCAAAGGCATAAGCCCTCATTGGTAATTGCAGCATTAAGCCCTTAAAAATGGTATAAAAACTCCTTCAGGTTCAACTCTACAGGTGAAACATGTGGGCACGTGCACGACAGTGTGAGAGACCTCGACAAACTAAGCAGCTTTCTCGATGTGTGTCTCATTTAAATATTTTGGAGCCATTTCATTTTTCGTAGCCAAAAAGCCACTGGGGGATAAAAACATTCAAATGAACAACGGCATCAGCAAATCAAGTTTCTCCAGATTGGCATGCATCCCTAATGAGCGTTTAAAAAAAAAATGCATTGCCCTGAGAGCTGTTGATTCACAACCACTGTCAGTCGGTCTGTCTGTCTCTGTAACTGGCTGCCCTGCACTCTTTGCTCCACAGTGTTTACGCTTCATCTCCTCGCTGTCTTTAAAGACAACTTAGCAGGGGGAAGCTAAGCTGGGCGCGCACGCACGCACACACACACACACACACACACACACACACACACACACACACACACTTATAAGACACAGAGGCTGAACAGTAATCTTTCAACACACTTGTGCCATTTAAACTAAGTATTTGCTGTGTGTGTGCGTGAGTGTCGTCTCTAGCACATTATCGTCAGCGCGACCTCCTCCTGTCCTCCATCACGACAAACATTCCAACCGCAGGGGTCACCGCGACAACGGGGAGCCAATTACACACCAGTGTGTTTGATCAGAACAGACGGCTGACGCACACACACACACAGAGGCGTGCACATGAACACACTTGACACAATTTCGGGTCCACGCTCGCGCCTTCATTCAGCTCCAAACTCATCTCTTTTCGGCAAATAGCTAAAGTGGCGTCTCCCCTCTTTAATTTGCATGCCTGTCAACGTCTAAGAATGTTTATATGTATTTCATTTATGTGTCTTTTTAGCCGAGTTTGTTTTGAAATCCGCAGGCATCTGGAAAAAGAGGGAGAAGATGCTGGCTGAG
Source organism: Chromis chromis (assembly GCA_900302755.1). Lineage (NCBI taxonomy): Eukaryota > Metazoa > Chordata > Actinopteri > Pomacentridae > Chromis > Chromis chromis. The sequence goes on from OMNN01085546.1 coordinate 13,810, forward strand.
GAGTTGTGTAGTGGGGGGCAGCGTGGTTACAAACACATGTGACAAGCGACACAAGACCCCAGTGCCCCTCTGTAAATAGCATGTGTGTGTGTCCACATGTGTGTGTGCAGAGCTGTATTGTATAGTCCAGCCCCTGGGGTCCTGTGGGTGGTGGCCCCTGATTGTGGCTCTGCTGTCACATCCCTTTACAAGCCATCGCTTCGGCTGTCATACACACACACACTCCGAAACACACACACGGCGCCTGGCCTGCCATGTCCCTTAAAAGCCAGGAAACACAGATGTGGCAGCAGATTAATGTTGTATGGCCCAGGAGCACGCAGAGAAGCACACAGACTTTGACACACACAGAGCCTCGGCTTGAGTTCTGTCACAGTTAGCCCTGCAAAAATATTCAAGACAATAAATGGCACCTGCGGCACTGGCTGGTAATTTTAATGTGATAACATTTAATTTGCTTGGTCTTTGGTCCATTCCTCATATGAGACTCTCTGCACTAGACTTTCTGTGATTTCGAAGAAATCAGGAAAAACATAACAATCACATGTGCTCTTAAAACGCTACCTTCTTAAAACCAAAAACTGAAGCACCTTGTATACCTGTTTATGAATAGACAATACATTTGACTTGTACTTTGCCTGCTAGATAACTGGATTCAATTAGGTTTTATTTATGTAGCATCAAATCGTAACGTAAGTCAACTTTACAGATTGCTTTACAGTAGTATAGACAGAAACCCAACAATTTGCCATTAAGCAAACACTTGGCATCAGTGGGGAGGAAACACAGAAAAAAACCTCCAGCAGAACCAGGTTCAGGGTGTGTAGCCAGCTGCCTCCACCGGTTGGGGTGAGGGGATAGTGGAGAGGAAAAAAATAGCTTTGAAACAACACTTGGCAGGTTGGTGAGGCCAGTAACTGCAGATCAGAAACATGCAGCTCCAGAGGGTGAAAAGCACAACCTATGGGAAAAGCAATACACACTATGATAATTTTAGGATGAATATATCAAAGTTAAACTTAATATACAGCTGTTCATCCACTATGTTAAACTAAAGAAATCTAATCACAAAAGATCCAAAGAAGTGTGATGTAACGTAATCAGAATTACAAGCACTGCTACAAAAGCCATGTTAGGCTGAACACCAGTTATTGGTATGTCAGCCATTAGAATCAGCGCTTTGATATATACTAAAGTCTTCAAAGCACCATGAGACCACTAACAGAGCTCAAAAAAGCATCTCTGCCCTAACTGCTGGTGTATCTGTCAAAAAACAAATATTTAATATGCTGCGGGGAGCTGCCTCGAAAACCCAAATCAGTTTTTCAAACACAGCCTGCGCTGACAAACAGGGATGACACCTGCCTGATCAGCAAGCTAGAATGAATCACCAGAGACATACTAATGTCATCTGGATCATTCCGATGTTCTATAGGTTTATGTCTTGACCATGTGTTAACATTATTTCAGTGTTGTTGTTGAGAAAATTGGGTATATCTGGTGGCATTTCCCATGAACTGTAGTTAGTGTGTTAAAACTGCAGAATGCTTTATTGTTTCAGGGAACAAAGGACAGTGACAGAGGTCATAAGCAAATTCATCCAAAACTGATACAGGGAGGTAGCTTGTCAAATGCATCATGCAGGTTTCTTAGAATATATAAATATATGAAGTTTCTGCTCACTGTGGGTGGCGTTTTCAACAGACGTTACAGGATATATCACAAATAAAATGCCCCCTGGAAGTTCTAGTTAAGTTCCGATGTCTCTTTTTTAATTTACGCAGGTTTGTAACTTTAACTAATTATGAACAAGCTAGATATTTTCTAACAGCAGCTTATCATTTCACTGTCAGTTAAAAGAGTTGCATACTAATTCAAGATTTTGAACTGGTCAACAGATGGTGACACAACTGGCCTGAAACCCTCTAAATACATTCTCTCACCAGTGCAGGAATTGACTAACATGACACACCTTTGTACTGTAGTGGTGTTTACAGTGGCTATGTAGTTACTCCTTCAGATTTACAAATTAGAGTCCTAACATTACATGTGTTTCATTTCTCTGCATGTTTGTGTAGCACGCTTACTGTATTTGTGAATCTGTGCACAAAAGCACAAGTTTATATGTGCTGTCCAACCTCATCAGAGGGACGTTCCAACCAGCCACATTTGAAGGTGGGTTGAAATGCTGGTCGTCACGATGACAGGCGAGACACAATGAATATTTAAATATGGGGAAAGCAATGCACATTTTCAGATTGTTTCTCTAGAAAGACGTTCAAAGCGTTGCACTCGTTTGTACACACAGAAAGTAAAGAATACAAAAGAGAGAACTGTTGAAGTCAGTGTAATACAGTAAAAAGCCACATGTTCTGAGTCACACTACAGAAAAATGTGACTCAGCCGAATTGAATTATCAAAATAAATAACTGAATTTAGGTTTCAAAATTGCAAAATAAGAAGCATCATTTTCTTCTCTGAAATGGTGGGGGAGCATCTGAATAAGGTGCTGGTTGGCGGTTTTCACACCAGCCAAAGTGAACTGTACTAACCTAAGTTCATTTCAACTGAACCAAACTAATTAAATGTGAATTCACAAATGCGCACTGTAAATAATGAACATTCTCACTTTCACTTTGAACCCAAGGGAGGGAGATCAGCTCAGTCCTGTTATTTAGCAACAGATCATCTGTAAATGCCAGCTGTCTCCAATTAGAGTTTGTAAAACTACCTTGTGTAGGTTTACAAACTTTAGTAGAAGCAAGTGTTGGTGGTGATCCTCAGCTCTCCATCCACCTCTTCATCGTCTCATTGTTCTTAGAAAAGTTAAATAAAGAGACCGAGCTATTCTGCAGATTCTGACATCCAGGGAGCATGCATCAGCTGGATGAAGACATATCTAGCCATCAAACTGTAGGCTGTAGTAGGCGTAGTTACCCCTGATTGAGCAGTAAGCCACTGCTGCTAATGTGCTGTATGTCAAAGTGTTAGGGGGAGGGCTGATACAAAGCTCCAGTGCATCATCGAACCACGATTTCTGGTCTGGCCAAGAAAAGAAACTGTCTAACTCCACAGTTCAGTATAACATGCACTGTCTCTTCACTTGTTTTCAGCAATTATTCTCTGACATGTATATGTTTAGAAACAAATCTCAAAATTTCCTTTTCACAGACTTTTTGAGAAAAGCCAGGATCAAGCTGTGTTGAGAACCAAATTGTCAATTTCCAAAAGTCATAAACATTGTGGGTAGCAGTGCATCTTATCTGATGTAGGAAAAAAATGTTCAACCATCTGACGAGCCTTCTGTGGAAGCATACTTGCCTCTTATGTGTATGCGAGTATGTGGGATGAATAGACGGAGGCCATGGTCTGCTATTCCCAACTGCACTTCCAATAAAAGATCTGTGGCAGCTGATGTTAAAATAAGAATTTCCTCTTTTGTTGTTTTAGATTAACACCCAGAAATCTGATTGTATGCACAAACTGGCACTAGGAAAAAGCAACGTGACGCGCTCAGTCGAAAGACGAACATGAATTATTTGAGCAGTAACCTGTATTCTCAGCAGAGCCCTTCTGTTTTTAGGTCTTCAGCCCTTTGCAGGTGAGCCAAAAAGTTAATTTCGGACACTGCACAGATGCCTCGCTGTGCACAAGGCCCTTTGTGGAGCAGAAAGCGCTGACACATACCAAAGTGATCTATCAGTATACCGCCACTCGCACTTGCTCATCACCTCGGTGGAGAAGCTAGCAGCGATCATACTGTCTTATTTCCCTCAATCTGCTCCCCTCACTCACGCTTGAGTCAGTGCCAGTCAGCCTTCTCTGCCTCCTCGTCCCTAACCTTGTCTACCTCTTGGTTCCCCTCTTCTTTTCTGGCACCCTCATAAATGAATCATCACATCGCCCAGCAGAGCAGAAATGTTCCTTAATTGCACCGACATCACCAGCGCTGTCTTTCACATTCACACATATCAAACACACACACACACACACACACCGTTAATGGGTGGCGGTGGTGGGGGGGTGCACGGCACTGCAGCTCGCGTGTCTCGCTGTTATGTGCCCTGTCAATGCAGCTCAGTGTTTAAAGCGTGTGTCCATGTCCTCTCTCCCCCTCATTGTTTTCCTCCTCTACCATGTTCTCCCGGTGTAATGATTTGGATCAGATGCTGCTGTGTGGAACTAGGATCTCCCGCCCTCCTCCCCCCCTCTGCCTCCCCCTCGTCTCTCACACTGGCCCTCTGGCTGACAGGCATCTCGTTAGTGCAGTATGTCTGTCAGTGAGGTTTGAGATTGAGCTGTGCCCCCGCATATCCCTGATGTCTCTCTCTCTTTCTGTCTCTCACACACAAACACATTCACTGGCTAAGTCGACGTCGGCTCTGAACAAGACGAGCCTCTCTGGCCTCAATAATGATCTGATGTCCTGTACTTTTAAGATGTCACAGTAATGGAAGCGTTATTTTTGTCCCTCGCGCCAAAGAAAACCATTTCGTTAAACGTTGTTGTCTCCCTTTTTTCCCCCCTCCTCTCTCTCTCTCTCGTTCCGTCCTCCCCTTCTCCTCTGTCAGGTGGAGATCAAGATGAAGAAGACGGATGCCATCAGATGGGAGAAGCTGGAGGGAGAAGGACAGGAGTCCAACATCAAACACTTCAATCCAAGTCAGTCCACAGCTTCGGCATTTACACCTTTTCCCCCAACTATTCTCCTGTCTCTGCTCTCATCACTCTGTCTCTCCCCTTCTCCCTCAACCTCTTCTTATTTCTATCTCTCTCACTGCAAAGATCAATACGAGCTCCTGTGTTTGTCTGTTCGGCACTAAAATGAGAGTGGGCAGTCTAGAGTCTTTCATTAGTCTGACGGTGAAAGCAGGCAGGGAGAGGGAAAGGTATGACAGCGAAATATGACTCAGTATTTTAGCCCACACATTCCTATTACTGACAGGATTAATTACTTATGTAAGTGTGTGTGTGCGTGTGTGTGTGTGTGTGTGGAAGGGGGAGTAAAAGTTAAGTGGGCAGCCAAACTATTTTTTCCAGCTCAGTCTCGAGGACGCCCTGTTTATTAGTGCCTGCTTATAACTCGGACTGCTGTTACATTAAAACATGATATTTGACATCTGATTTTATGGGATCGCATTGCAGTATGTCCACACTTGGCCTGAATCTGTCTACTGTGTGTCTGGTGCTGTATTTATGTAAATCTGCGTCTGGATTACATTTCCCGCTCTTCCTCTCCGTCTCTTGTTGGGATTATAGTGGGCGTATTGCATCGAGAAAATATAGAAATCAAATCATAATGTGACTCTTCGGCAGCCGAGTTGGATGGTCCAGCAGCAAAGTGTGTGAAATTAATTTAGACCTGCAGAGAAATTCTTCCTGGTGTTTTTTTTTTATGATAAATGACAACTTAAAACATTCATTTGAATTTTGTCTTGGAAGACAAAAATCAGCTTGTTTCAGTTCATTACAGTTATTGAAGAGCTATGCTTAATCTGCCTACTCAGCCTCTCAGCTGGCTTTAAAGCTTCCCCATGTGACCTCGAACTATAGACAGGTGACAAATTAAAGGAGAAACCTGAAACCCTGCCGCTTACATTGAGGCAGTTATGCTGTGGGGGGCATTTTGCTGGCATGGTTTGAGTCCACTTGTCCCCTTAGAGGGAAGGGTCACTGTAAATCAATACAAAGATGTTCGGAGTGACACCTATGGGAGATTTTGTACCGTGTTAGACAGCACTCTCCACCACCATCATCAAAGCACCAAATGAAGGAGTATCTTTTTGAAAAATGGCGTTCATCCCCCAGTAGAGTTCAATGCCAAGGAGGATTAAAGCTATTTAAGCAGCACATGGTGGCCCAACAACTTACTAAGACACGCTATGTTGGTTTTTCTTTTAATTTGTCACCTGTCTGTGTCTGTGTCTGTGTCTCTATCAGACCAGTACCCCTCATCTTCCCACTTCACCTGCAAGTGGGACAAGGTGTTGGTGGACCTGAACGAGGAGGAGAAAGATGAGAAGCTGGAGGGAGACGCGGCGCTCAACAAGCTCTTCCAGCAGATCTACACCGACGGCACAGACGAGGTCAAACGAGCCATGAACAAATCCTTTGTGAGTATCATGATTAAGTGACTCACCTTGAAAAGTGTGCTCATTAGTTGTGTCTTCTGAATTCACAAAAGAAATGCTTTCTTAAAGGAAAATTCTGGCTCGCATATCAAGTGTATTCTCAGAGACCTATTAAAGAATTCAGCAAGAATTATATCTTTTATAACCAGGTCAGGTCATATCTGACATTTTCTGACACTTAAAAACTTTCTATCATCATCCAGTTTGGTCTCTTACTACGAAACAATGCTTCAGAATAAGATTCATCTTCAGCTCTTACTGTTTACTCATCATTGTGTAGCGCTTTTGCAATCTGAAGCTTTAATTTTTCATCACTTGCAGATATTCATTTACACTATCCATTACATAATTTAAACACTTGTTCTAATACTTCTGTCTTTGAAATCAGAATTGTAATCAACTGACCTAGTCTCCTATTTGGCCCACAGCTGGTAATTTTTTGTTTGCGCTTTTGTTTTTTTCCGTGCTATAAAATAAAAAGAAAGAATAAAAGCAATGTAAACTTTCAAAATCTATTTTAAATCCACATAAATAATTTCTAACACTGGTCTCGGGAGTCTATCAACAGAACAACACAGATGTTAGCCCTCTGAAAGAAAGATTAAAAGAAATTTGGTGGCAGTGGTGACGTTACAGGTTAAGCCCCGGGGCTACTGATCAGAAGGTCAGAGGATCAAACCCCCACAGCGGCCACTGTTGGGCCCTTGAGCAAGGCCCTTAATCCCTGACTGCTCGAATGCTCCCAGTATGTATAGTTAAGGTTAACTATGAATAGGATGGGTCAAATGCAGAGAAGGAATTTCCCCAAGGGGATCAATAAAGGTTAGATTATTATTATTATTATTATTATTATTATTATTATTATTATTGTTATTATTATTATTATTACATTTTCTATTTTTGCTAAATACTTAAGGACCTACAAAGGCAAGTTACCTGGAACCAAACTAGCCGTTTCATTAGTAAACCAGCAAACTACCTATTTATCTGGAATAATACACATTTTATACTTCTAATTTCATATAGCACAATTCCGCTTTAAAAAATGTGTGCAGATATTACGCCAAGATTACGAGACAACAACCACGAAGCGGTTCTGTGAAGCTGTACAGCAGTGCTTTACAATCTAGATGCTAATGTCAACATGCTAAACACATCCATGTTGCTTGTATATTGGAATAAAACGGTACAGCTGAGGCTGATGTAGAGCTGGGCGATACAGATTAAACATTTATCACGATAAAATGTTTCATTTCAGTTGATATTGATCATTATTAATCATTTTTAATGACCTATTTCTAATAAAAACCAGCCGAGCAAAGTGCCTGGGGGGACTTGCATGAGAGCCAACAGGGAGAGCGATGGAGGGCAAAGATGCTCCATTATTAGGGGATATAATAGACTGTTATTATAGAATTGTAGAATTGTTATGAGCCAGAGAGGGAGCACGCTTGGGGTTTGTTCAACCAAGCCTTGTGTTTTCGTTCTGTGCTTTAATGGTGGTTTGCAGGTAATGCATTGAAGTGAAACTATCGAACACTGATGAAATGAGTATCGACGGTACATATTGCTATTGTTTTATTGCTGAGGCCTGGGTGGGTGGGAATTAGTTTTGCAGGTATTTGGTTAATCATCAAAGTATTTATTAAAATTAGGGGATTGCCAAAGTTCTATGAGGAATACATGAATGTGTGTCCAGATGATGTTAATCCAACCAGAAATGGTTCATAAGAAGATTTAAACTACAAGTGTTAATCAGTGGGTGCTAGAGAAAAAGTCAGGGGTCATTAAAGTCTGAAGGATCACGACTGGAACAAAGTGATATACTGACAGATCAACACTTTCACATGTTAGTGTATCTAAAAATGTCCTGAATGGCTTTGACTGCGTCGTAGGGGTTGTAATCTCTCTACTTACCATGTGGAAAGCTGACCTTTACGCAGAGCCAGCTTTGGTCTTTTCATCCTCTAGAAATGTAACTAATGTTGATGTGAACTGCAATTTGTCCGGCATTAAAGGTGTGCTCAGACAGTAAACAAAGCAAATTGTGCTTTGTGTTATTTGACTGCTGGATCGTGAGTTTATTTGGTCCAAACAAACCCTCTGTAACATGCCCACAGCCTGCAGTGACAGCGACCCGCAGCCTCACACATGTACGGAACCATCCATTCCAATATACACATTATTTTGCCAGATTCGTGTTTACTGAATCTCTACAACAGAGGCAGCGAGTGCAATGTTAGCATAGCCCACAGTCAGGAGGCAACAAATCTGAGAGTAAAGCCCAGGTTGGAAAACACATGATTTTCCTCAAATTAAGCATTAATAGAGCTACGAAACAGTAAAGCTCCATTTATTTACTCAATTTGCATAATTTTAAAGGAAGTGAATGCATCACATGCAGCAGGAACAGATTGTCTAATTAATGAGCTTCTGTACGTGTATTAAAGGAAGTGTGTATGATTGCAATTTAATATTGACTGAGTGATTTGAGTGTATCACAATTCTGTGTTATTAATGATGTGATCTGGATGATTGAGTCCAACTTGTAAAAGGATTTGCTGTCATTTCTAACTTGCAACCTAAAGCTGACTGTGTTTTAACATTCATGTCAAGTAGCCGTTGCTGCATTTCAGCTTAAACATGCCAGACCATGTGACCTATTAGAGAGTAGTTGCATTTATGGAACATGCTGCAGTGGACTTATTGAAGCCTTGAGAATTTTTAAGCAGAGAGGAGGTGTTTTACTTCACTGCTCATTTTTCTGCTGTGTCTCTCTGTGCAGATGGAGTCAGGTGGTACGGTCCTGAGCACCAACTGGAAAGATGTGGGCAAGAGAAAAGTGGAAATGAGCCCACCGGATGACGTGGAGTTCAAGAAGTACTGAGCACCTCCCCTCCTCCCCTCTCTTCTTTCTCTTTCCCCATTCCTCGGTTTAACTTCATCTCTCTTCACATCTGTCCACCTGAGCTCCTCGTTGCTTTGCAGCCTGCGTGGCCGTCCTCTTCATTGCCTCTTATTTGTTTTGTTGCTCTGGTGTTTTCACTAAGTGCAGGGAGCCACAGTGTTCCCACTATCACTCCACCAAACCACACATGGCCTACTCTCTGCAACAGCTCTTAACCGGATCGGGTCAGTTGATTTGAATAATCTGTTGAACGGATTGATTTACTTTATCTGATTTTGTTAAAGGCCAATGGACTCCAAAGGGAACTAAGGTCTGGATTAAAATGCGACTCCAGACCTGAAATGATCCAATTCAACTTCATCAGATCGGCTTCTTTCCTCTCCTGATTTTCTCCAAAACATCCTTTTTATTTGGGAGCCTTTTAAGACTCATTATTATCAGCACTTGTATAAAAATGTAAAGAACATGCTGAGATGTTTAAGTTCCAACTGTGATTGGGTGTCTTGGCTCATGTTTTTTTTTTTTTCTTCCTGTGTACTCGGTAAAAAGTCAACAGCAATACTCTGCAAACTGGCTTGTCTGGAATCTGTGCGACATGTCAGCCAGTGGCTTAGCACCGGTCGTTCCCTCAGTGTGACTCAAGCTTCAGTGTAAATAAAAGATTTGTTGTTTGGCTCACAAACTTTGTCTCGTGTTTCATGGTTTTGTAGTCTGCGGAAAGTGTTTTGGACACATTGGAAAGTCTAGGAATAGATCAGTCAGACACAAAAACAGCAATATATTATGACAGGGAGCCATGCTGTGTGATTATGTGCTGGGAGCGATAAAATGTGGTATTACTGATACGAGTGCAGGCAGTTCTGATATGGCTGACAGCTTGAGGATATGGTTTACGTATTGCGGTTCGATTGGTATCAAGTAGAAGAGCCCCCGAGTTGTTTGGCCAGCAGGCGAGGATGCAGCCCGAAGGTGGAGCAGTGATTTGCACTGAGAGATGTGGGAGAACGGGGCACCTCCCCTGTTCTCCAACCACATATATGCGGCAGCTGAAACTGTGAGGGGGCGTCCTGCCGAGGCAAGAGAGCATTAATATGGATCAGCTTCCTAACCGCATCATCAAGCCTCTCACACTGAGTTAAGTGTTAAATTCATCACACATCGTTTCATCTCTCGTGACGATCAAACGCCCATTTGTGGCTCTGGATGGAACTCTTAGCTTCGTAACACTTTTTTTTTCCCCCTCCCTGCGCACACACACACACACACACACACACACACACACACACACACACACACACACACTCCTCCAGTATCCGTGACACACACAAACACACCGCCCCCATCCTTACCCCCTACCCCCGCCCGAGGCAGCTCTGTGACATCAAAAGGGAGCTAAGCGCTTTGCATCGTGGGTAAGATCTGGGAGCGTGACGGCTACAGAGTCTTTAGTCTCATTAAAGAGTTCTAGAGCTGCAACTCTCACATTAAAGAACTCTGGAAACTTCTTTCTGCTCATCCTTTTGGAGCAGCTACCAGATGTGACACTTTCCAAACTGTTTTTGAGGGGGGAAGAGGGAAGAGAGTGTGTTTCCAAATGCACCCAATAAGTGTTTACAAACAGGATATATGAGTCATATATAAGTCATTTGGTCAAGAGCAGAATAAAGAGAGGTGACACTTGAAAGTTTACTTAAAAAAGTTTATTCAGTGATATTGCACTTTGATATAGCTTCTTCAATGCGGATAAAAATGCATTTAGATGGAAGTTTGTGAGAGGAAGTGAACAGTACATTGTTTTAATGAGAGCTACTCATGAGGATAAAATAGGGAAAAACACAGGAGTCAAAAATATTCCTCGCTATAGTGATGAAAAGTAAAATAAGCAATAGATGCTATTTAGGGCAGGTGGCTGCTCTTGAACTTCCCTATACATTTATTTACAGCAAGCAAAAAGTGAAAGAAACGGGTGTATAAATACAGGCTTCTCCTCTAGATAAATGGGTGGTGTTTTACATGCTTAAAATGAGTCGTGGTGTGGAGCCGCTGGATGCTGCGTATCATAACTTACTGTATATTCATTTTGACAGCATGTTGCGCCGCAGTTCAGAAGGATCTAAATCGATAGCTGCTATGTTTTTTTAATAAGACAAGCCGAGCAGCGTGAAGACACTGCATACCTTCACATGTGAGATCATGACTGTCCTAGATTCAGCACCATGCATTTCTAATGTGTGGACACGGCTGCTGCTCGTTTTGCTCAAATCTGCTCAGACTAGCAGGTGCCTACAGTAGATGAGAATAACAAACCACCATCTCCCTTTTCTTCCCTTCATCTCCCCTCCTTTGGAACCCCCATCC
>OMNN01085547.1:0-23943 GCA_900302755.1 Chromis chromis
TACCTCTGGTTTTCTGTATTAATATACGCTGATCAGCCACAACATTATGACCACTGACAGATGAAGTGAATAACATGCAAATGGAAATCCCAAATGTCACTGGCCTACCCCTGCAAGACAATGCACCCCACCAAATGGCAAAAGCGTCAAACAATCAGAAACATCTTGAGGAACATGACAATCGCTCAACATGTTGATTTGACCTCCAAACTTCTACAGCTGCACAATAAACATTCTTTTTCCTGCAAAAGAGTCCTGATCCCTTCAACTGCTCATCTTTGTCTCTGACTCAGCAGTTATGTCCTGCTAAGATCCTAAGATTTATATTTTTATTCATGACCAGTCAACAGAATGAGTGCCTCAAATTATTCAAGTACCTTAATGGAGTGAGACCACACTATGCAGTACATGCTAAAGGAGATTTCTTCACACAGACAATGCACATGTGGTTGTGCGTTAAAGAAACCTGCCAACCATCAACAAACAAAAGACTGGACGCCACCATCAAGAGGTACAGCTGCACTTGTGTGGAAAAAAGTTGTATAAAACCTTTTGTTACCTCAGTTGCCGGGGCTGCTTGTGGACTTCGGGAGATGACAGAATTTACATGGACCATAGAATGTATAGCCCTGACCTAACTACTGGCTAATACAAAAATGAACAAAGAGCTGGAGCATGAGTGGAGTTTGAGCCTCCACATCCTTAATTATGCATAAGTTTAAGCCTTAATACAATTTAAGTAGGTAAGTTATATAAAAATTCACCCCCATGCAGGTGTCATTAACAGATCAATCAGCTATAGAGACAAAAAAAAATGGTCTTATCAGGCTGTAAATGTGTTTATTTTTGCTGTAAAGTTGGACATTTTTACATTGGGGTCTATAGGAATTGACTCACTTTTGGAGCCAGCCTCGAGTGGCCATTTGAGGAACTGCAGTTTGTGGTACTTTCACACTGACTTCATTTTTCATTCCTGGAGGTTGCTGCTTGGTTTGGCCTGAAGACTACAAGTTTGAAAATGCATAAAACTCTGATGTGTGACATGCATTTATCAGACGCCTGCAGCTTGCTCTTCATATGTGCTGGAGGCCAAGACCAACTGAGTCACAGCAGACATTTAGTCAGCCTTGTGACAATAAGAGAGTTTGATCTATAAACTGGCAGATAAATCAGAGTTGGGAAAATAAAACAGCAAAGTCTCTCACTAGTGCTGCTGAAATACTTTAGATCAAGATCCTTAACCACAGCTGCTCCAGTGGAGCTGCTCATTGACCAGCAGGCCACAGAGGTTGAACTGAACGGTGGCCAGGTGTGAACATGTGTTACCATGTGAAAGGTTAAGAGGTTAAGATTAAGGTCATATACATTTCATATTTTACTGTCTTTCTTTTATTTGGTGAACAGGAAACCTTTATGGTGTCTCTGGAGCTACTAGCAGTTCAATGTCGTGCTCAAAGACACTTCAACATCATACATCAGTGAGTGGTTTTGCTTGATAACACACGCTTAAATCCATGTCCTCGGGCTGAAGTGCCATCTTGCCACATGTGCCACTCAGATGAAAATTAAACAAATTACAAAAGCAAGAAACACTTGTGAGGTTGTGTAAGCGTGTTGCCGTCATCCTGCTTGGAAAGGCTGAATAGAACTTCATGATATTTACTCAGCTCACTAAATATGGGAATACACCCATGTTTCGTTATCTTGAGTGTATTTGATAAGCAAACATGTGCAGGCCATTTATTCGGGGCCTACACGTGCCTCTTACTGTATTGTACAAACAAAATAATGTGAATCCATCTTGTTGCAATGATGGAAAAACTCATTAACTGATAAAAAATAATTAGTATAATAATTAAGCAACGAGAAACAAGATAACTTCTTGTGGAAAATTTCACTCAAGCTGTCAGGTTTATCATTCAACTAAGTAATGAAATTCAGCAGTCTGGATTGATTCAAGTGTAGGTTTAGTGCAAAAATTATCAGCACCAGGAGGAGCTGAAAGCAGAATTTTGAGGTCTTTACATAATATAATGTACTCAACAGAGATGTAACATTTGAAGCTACTGTTGCATTTACAGGTTCGACACATAGACATGATATGAATTTTACTGTAACATGTTCATTTATTTGTCACAGACGTTTAACACAAAAGCAGAAGAAACCAAGAACATTAAGTGAACATCCCCAGAGGTCAGAACGTTTCTGATGAGATGAGGGGGAACTACACGACATTAGGCAGGTGGTTGAAAAGCTACGAATGATCTGTTTATATTTATACAACATTTGCAAACAGTGACAGCTAATCCAGTTACATCGGAGTCAAACAAATAAAATACTCAAGTGATACATGATGATTAAGAATGATTTGACATAAATTAGGCAAAGAATCTGGTTTAGATAAAAAATGTGTCATTCCTGATTGGAATTAATGTAACAATAAAGTAGATGATTAAAGAACGACACATTTAATCAAGTATCTTGAACTTCAATACAATTAATCAAAACCTGCTAAAGTGGCTCTATGATTGTGTTTTAAAAAATAGTGCTCATTAAAAGTGGCTTGTTGTTCTTTCTGTAACCTTGTGGTCCAAAGCTGAGGATGAGTTAAAAGTTCTCATAGTGATGTATGAAATGGGCCTGATCCTTCTTGTTCATCTGCTGGCAGGCTTTCTCCACATTCTTGGTCAGTCCAGGTGGTCCACAGCTGAACACACCCATTTTACCCACCTACAGAAATCAAAACACAATTATAAGTAAGAATATTTTATTCATGTTGTCCAGGATGGTGTTCTGATTAAAGCACAAACAAGGTAGATAAGGATGGATGAAAGGACAGACCTCAGGGTGAACCTCCTGCAGTGAGTTGAAAAAGGACACGAAGGGCGGACGACCAAAGTGAGTGACGGACCGCAGGCCGGTGAAGAGACTGCGGTTCCACACCTTCTGAAAGTGGCGCTCACACACATACTGCCCACAAAGCGAAAGGTGAGGAATTAATTAGTGGTTTTAATTATTACATAACATTAAATGCATTTGACATTTTGAGAAATAAGCTTATTTGCTTTATTTGAGTGAGAAGAGAAGATGGATGGTGCTCCTGTGTCAGTAAAGATAAGCTGGAAGACTGGAAACAGCACTGTCAAAAGGTAGCCAAATCCTCTAAGTAATGTGTTACATCATATTAGTTTGACCTGTAAAAAGCAAAACAACCAGGTTTTACAGGAGCATTCGTGCAGGATCTGTCAGCCAGAAGGAGTGATTTCTTGGAGTCTTGTCATTACTGTGAGGTTGCCAGGAAATCAGCTAAGGAGGTGTTTTGTTTGGATTTAACAGATGAGATATAATGTGTTTATTAGTTGAGCATGAGAGTTGCTGATAGACAGACTTTACCTTTGGACTGGGCCAGGCCAGATATGAGTGTGCTATCAGTCTTATCATCTAATCTTAGCAAGAAACCCAGGAAGCATATTTTGTTTCAGAACATTATGATGAAATGTTTGATAAATATTTAGCAGCATTTCAGTCCACTGTCTACTATAAGTGATACTTTGAAATGGTGACTGCAGATCTCACCAGCATGGTCGTGCGGAGGTCGAACTTTTCAGCCACCTGAGTGATATAAGTGTGGACAGAGACCAGCTCCTGGGTGTCCATTTCCTCCACCTCCCTGATGATGTCTGACACCCACTCAAACTGACGCTGTGTTCGTGTCACCCAGATAAAATACACCTTCAAAACAACACACGACTGTCAACAAGACGATTTCAAGACAAAAATATAGCACAGGTTGTGTGACTTTAAGACGCACTTTTTTACACTGAATCTTGGACTTGATGGAGGACTTGAACACCAGGTCTTTGAGGATGGACGTGAACGGGGTGACTCCAATCCCTCCTCCCACCAGAACAGACACCTCATAGTCAATCCACTCCTGATGGCCCTCACCAAATGGGCCGTCCAAGTACAGCTTGAGAGACAATAAATATGAATATCAGGGTCAAAGAATACAAAGAGTGGAGCAGAGAAACTTCAGAATAACTTAATGGCCTGCCTTTGGATAGGCTCCGAGCTCCAGCAGGCTTTCTTCAGTGTAAAGCTCTCTGAGCTGGCTGGTCCAAGGCCCCACGGCTCTTATGTGCAAGCTCAGGGTCTCTTCGTGAGGAGATGATGTCAGCGTGAATGGGTGGTATTCATCTGTGCCCAACATCAGGCACGCTATGCGAACCCACTGGCCTGAGCGATACACGAAGCCCTGTGGTCGCTTGAATTCCAGATGTGTCACACCTGCAGGTGGGACAGACAAGGGAAGTGTGATCTCGCATGCACACATATGTTACATGATTTCACTGAAGATTATTGAAAGATCAAGTGGCAGTGATGACGACTAAAACTTAGGACAGACTAAATAACGAGACATGTTAAGTTTAATCTTCCAAAAGTGTCACCTGAAGGCAGCAGCTCAGCTCTGACAACCGGGATCTCCACCTTCTTCCTGCTCAGGCTGATTAGTTTGTCCAGCAGAAACAGCAGTGCAGGAGGGATTAGGTAAATGTAGAAACGAGGCTCTTGGAGCAGAGCATAACTGCCGTGAACAACTGTCTGTTGGATGAAAACAAAGCTGCAGTCACACCATTCACTCACTCACTTTCACTTGAAAGTGAGAAATTACTTGAAAATGCAGATTACTTACTAGAATGTACACAACGACGTAGAGGTAATGAGTGATCCAAAATGCACGGAAACTGATGCGGCGGAAATAGTGTGAGGCAAAAACATACATAAATGCAAAAACAAAGAGAAGCAAGACACCAGTCATTCCTAGGAAAAAGGAAAAAGCAGAGAAAAAAATTACTTTACATTTCATATCCAGCTTAAGGTGTAAAATCAGGCTCATAATATACCTGGAACTGTTTGAAAGAACCAGAAGTACCACTTGAGAGGAAGTTCAGATCTAAAAGGAAAACACACCATAAATCAGATAAGATAACTCTACAATATCTGCTAATCTCAGGCAGGTACTTCAAACATTACCCATTGTTGGTTAAGACTTTGGGGAACAAACACGACAAGATGCTGAGGTCGCTAATGGAGAAGATGTAGAGGTTGACAATATGGCCCAAAGAATGAACAACTGCAGTGAGAAGACAAATGAATTAAACATAAAAAGGCAAAGACATTAATCTAACATGCCTCTTATAATCACCTATCATTCCTGGAATCCTTCATACCAACCTGCGAGGATGATGGCAGTCATGGCCATGAAGCGATGGAAGTCAATGGCAGCATCAAAGGGGATGTATCGATTGAGGAAGGTCTCTCGGAACAGCGTGATGAGGTTGCGGCACACAGTGAGAAGCATGTAGGGAAACAGAAAGGAGATGGCAGCCGCCGAGCCGCGGGACACGATGACGCCAACCGCTGATGTCTCTGGGACACCTGAAGCTTCAGACTGCAAACCGTAATCTGAACAGTATTTTTAACCAGCGTAAGACAAGAAAAGGATAATGATCGGGGTTAGTAAGAAATTGAAATTGACCAACAAGATGCAGTAAGAAAGTAGAGGAAGAAGGATTTCTACTCACAGTAACATCTGTCAAGTGTCACCCCAGCTACAATGCCGTATACGATGATGAAACACACAATATGACGGCGGTAATTCTCAATGAAACGTTTGAACTGCTGGACTTTCTGCTGGACCGGGTTCCTAATGTACTGCTCACGCTTGGCCTTCACATAGACATTTGGAGTCTTGACACTTAACCTGAAAATATTCAAATCCATTAGATTTTGTTTAGTTAATATTCAGTGTTGTATTGTACTAAAACAAAAGGAAGTACAGTGAAACACTGTAACTCCTTAAAGTAAATGGAAAAAAGTGGTACAACACAAGCTCACATGGTTTTCTGAACAACAGAAACACTCACACAAAAGGCACTTTAAAGTTTTTTTTTTTTTTTTTTAAAGATTTATTTTGGGCTTTTTTTTTATTAGATAGGACAGTGGATAGAGTCGGAAACGGGAGAGAGTGGGGAAGGACATGCGGTAAACGCCCGAGGTGGGAATCGAACCCTGGACAGCCGCTATGCCTTAGCACTTGGGTAGCGCGACATAACCGTTAGGCTAACGGGGCGCCCCTTACTGATTATGTTTTAATCGAAATTGTGTGTTTTTAACTTTACTTTTTCCATTTTTTGTGAAGCACTTTGAATTGCCATGTGTATGAACTGTGCTATATAAATAAATAAATCTGCCTTGCCTTGCCTACACACACACACACTGATCAGGCATAACATTATGACCACCTGCCTAATATTGTGTTGGTCCCCCTTATGTCGTCAAAAATGCTCTGAACCATTGGGCATGGCCAAGAGGACCTCTCAGGGTGTCCTATGGGGTCTGGTACCAGGACGATGGCAGTGGATCCTTTGATGCTTGATCAGAATGGGGTCTAGGAAGTTTGGAGGTCAAATCAACATCTTGGGCCATTGTCATGTTCCTAAAGATGTTCCTGATGGTTTGATGTTGTTGCCATGTGGTGGGGTGCATTTTCCTGCAGGGGTAGGTCAGTGACATTTGGGATTGCCATTTGCATGAGGGAATGTGTTTGTTCTGGGACAATGTTTATTTGTGTGTCTAAGTCTCATCAACACGGATGGCAAAATCCAAGGTTTTCCAGCAGAACACCACATAGTATGATCAATGTTATTCACTTCACCTGTCAGTGGTCATAATGTTGTGGCTGATCGGTGTAAATATAAACTAAATATGCAATATTTTCTATTTGCTAATTAACACTAAAGACAAAGTAAATGAGCTGATTATTGTCGGTTTATAGAGTTTTTTTAAATGTATAATGGTTCTAAAGGACAAGTTAAAGGACCACCAGAGTTTAGTGTGAATTTAGACATGAACGTCTGTATTTCATGGCATCCATCTAACAGATGTCAAAACAGCCATTCAAAACCACAAAAGTCAACCCTCATGATGGCACTAGAGGAAGAGAGCATAAGCGGAACACATCATCTTGGAACACTGAGCAACATGCACAAAATGTTCTGCCAGTTCATCAGATAGGTGTTGAGATATTTCTTTGGAAGTAACTGAAAAATTTGTGGTGGTGCAACATGAAAAGTCTGGGGATTAACAGAAAATTCATCCTCTGAGCACCAGATTTCACGGCAATCCATACAGAACACTAGTGTTCAAAGAAAGTGCATCACTGAGGAATTTCTACCAGTTTAGTTCCAATTTCTAACCATTTTTCACTGTAATATGTTACATTAATTACTCTTAACCATTACAAACAGCAAAACACACAAAAAATGTAATTTTTAGTTAAATAAATAGTTGAAACAAAACTAATATTTGACAGATGCTCTCAATATATCCCAAACGAACATCCGCAGCCCTTATACACTAGTTTTGCTCAATTTATGGCTGGAATGTTATCATGAGCCCTCGTATTATTTCAGCTTATCATTTTAAATGGACAACAAAATGAAGGCAGAAGCAAGGAAGGACTGCAGCTCTTGCAGAAGTAACAGCTGATGCAATATTACATCATCATCTAAGTGCGTCAATCTGATTTGATGCAATCCGTGAGAAACATTGTCACATACTTCAGTTATTTGGATCCTGATTAATATTTTAAGGGGTGATGCACTCTCTTTAAACATCAGTGTAGTTGTTGGACCAATTCACTCTGAATATCACTGCAACATGGTGCTAAAGGAGAAGTCAGAGAATCACCTAATACAGTATCTATGCAGAATTTCATGGCGATGCATCCAATGAGTCTAAAGGGGGGCGACCGCCATCTGTAGAGCTACACCACGAGCATAGCTAATAATATAATTTCTTGTTCTCACGATTTCCTTTGTCAATTTTTCTATTTCTGGTTTCTACACAAACTGGACAAGATGCACTCAGCCTTTAGCAAAATGATCCTTCAGGCCTGCCAACGCCTGAGGAAATGGGTGCTCCTGTTTTCACATTCCTGCTCTTCTCGGCCTCAAGCTTTGGTTGTTCTCGATTTGTAAAACTGATAATTGTTACGCACATATTGCTAACACACACAGTTACACACGGTATTAGATCCACAAACGGCATTGTTTTTATTCTGCAAGAGTGTGTCACCGTCTAATTCCAGAGTGCAAATGTTTAGAGTAAGGTCATCATCTTCATTGCGCTGCAGTTATTTTAAGAAGGGGATCTTACTCACCACAGTCTACAATGCAGGAAACAACAACTTGGATTTTTCATGAGACAGAACCGTGTCAGCAGCTGGCTGCATTCCACAGACACAAACATCAAGTGTGTGAAACCAACGACCGCAAGAGCAGAACCGGAAATACTTTCCAGGCGGTTGTTGTTGTGGGGGGGGTCACGATAGCAGGGCATGGTGGAGTGTAATTGCTGACGAGGGCAAAACGGGGAGACGTTCTGCAGGATGTGTTCTGGGAGAGTTTGGAGTTTTTTGGCAGAAATAAGAAACATGTCCAAAATAAGTTATCAGTGCTCCTCTGAGACTCGGCTCTCTTCCTTTTTGGACTCGCAGCGCCGCTGTGGAATTCACCGAATGTAACCCAGAAACATTTTGTACCTTTTGCAGTCACTGTGGCGACGAAGCTACATAAAGAAAACCTGGCTGAACTCATTCTCAGCTGCTCTGTCAATACACTAACGTGGAAAAGGGTAATAATTATACAAAATCAATTTTTTTGTTTGTTTGTTCTCATAAGATATTTTGCCTGCAGGGTTTGTTTCAATAGTTGTCACTGAGAAGCAGAACAGTAGCTGAGTGAACAGGATTTCTCCCTCTAATGAGCTGGCACAGACACTTAATTTGACCACATTGCTTTCATTAGGACTGAATCACTGTCTCGAGATCCTTGTGTAGATTAAACCCAGTTCCTGCTGCACCCTGGACCTCTGATTCCTCAGAACGAAACAAGAAACAGGCACAAACAGCTCTAAAAGTTCAGGTGCATTTCAGACACAACCTAGCTATCTTCTAAATCAGTCATCTCTTTAGGTTCCTACCTTGCCCTCTGTGCAAAGTTTCACATCTGCTGTTCAACTCCTCACCTCACTCTTGAGAGCTCTTAAACCCCATTGACATAATTTCACACTCTATGGCATTGTGAGTTTGACCCTGACTTCCCCTCGCTGCTACAGCTGATTAAAGCCTTCCAAATGTTACACCATAATGACAGGAAATGCCACAAGGCAAACCGCAAAGATCTCTACCCTCGTATTTCTTTCTGTAATATTTCTATATTAAAAGAGGAAGTGCAAAACCAAACACAGGATTTCTGTTAAAAGGAAACGGCTTGTTTTAGATGGCAGTAACAATTCAAGTCCAGGTGTGACTCTGAGAAAACAGAACATGCTGTACTTGTAGTGTGTCAAAGCAGAATTTGTGTGGTCGTACCAGTAGCAGAAAACCTGATGGTTGTGCTGCTTAAATGTGGATTTAGAGCTTCAGAGTTTCCCGGCACCTAGTAAATAGTCTTAATATTCACTTTCCTTTAACTCTGGTTTTGGTCTCCACCACCTCCTGGGCCCAGCTATTCAGAGGTAATCAGTCAGATTGGATCAAATCTTGAAAAGCAGGTTATGCAAAGAAAAAAAGAAAGGGTTTTCTTTCTTATTATTATTTGTTTATTTATCTATATTTATTTTAATTTAATTATTATTTATTTATTGTTTAAGGGATTGCTTTCTATGTGTATTAAATTCATTTGTGTATATGTATAAAAAAAAATGTGTGCATAATATAACTGTTTGTGAACCACAAATTAGACTGTAATCACTAACCACACATGAATAAAAAGTTGGTCACAAAAAAGATTGGATCAAATCCTGAAAAACAGGTTGTTCAAAGAAAAAAAAAAGAATTCTGAAACCAGATTAGATCACACAATTCAGCCATGGTTTTGATCTGGATCAGATCTTCAGTGTGGGTTCCTTCCTGGGTATGAATTCCTTTTCTGCATTTGACCCATCCTATTCAAAGTTAACTTTATACATACTAGGGGCAGTGGGCTGCCGCAGTGCAGCGCCCGGGGAGCAGTCAGGGGTTAAGGGCCTTGCTCAAGGGCCCACAGTGGTGGTGACTGGGACAAGTGGTCGCTCTCACTTTCCCACCTCAACCTCTTGCCAGTCCAGGGACTCGAACCGCCGACCCACCGGTTACAAGTTGGCTTCACAAACCACTAGGCCACTACTTAAAAACTTGTGTTTATGCTCCCAATTTAAAATGAAATTAGCTGAAGAGAAAATGTGAATTTCCATAACACAATATAGTTTGTTGGCTGAACATAATTTCATTAGAAGTTAGTGAAAACGTCTGACTCTTTTTTGAGTGCAGTGATAATTTAGGCAGACATTAGTCTACCTATCATGTTTCAGTTTGGCAAACATATGGAGAAAAAAAAGAATTTTGTCCTCATAAAATGATCCCATAATGATGATTATGATAACAACTGTCAGTATCAAACTAAAATAATACATTTAGCTTTAATTGTTGCTCTATATTCATGAACTCTATATTAATTATTGGATATGATTGCATCATTACGCCTCCTAAAAACAGACTTCAAAAAACTGGTCTGATTCTGATTAACATTTTTGAACAACTGGGCCCAGATGGAAATATTTAGCTGCTAAATGCCAAACTAACTTTGTCTGTCTGCCGTTCGGTACCAAACACGCGATTAGAAAACAAGGCACAAAAACAGAAAAGCGAGCAGAAAGATACTAAAATGTTCAAAAGATCTCTGAGTGTTTTAATCACTACAAACAAACCAGCACTGATCTCATCCATTGTAATCCACTGTTAATGTAAAATATGAATTTGGCCACTTCAAAGCACAGACATGAATCAGTCTACTCATTTCATTTTAAGAAGGACATAAAATGTAAAAAAGCACCTGCACATTTAGAACTGACTGAGGTCGCACATTATAATGCTGATTCAGGTGTTATTCTGCCATACAGTGAATCTTACATGCATGTTCGATCAAATGACTCAATAACATGCAGATGAAGTGTGAGCAGTGGCTCAGACAGATAACATCAGCAGCCCCCTCCCTCTACTTTGTCTGAACAGGTAGAGCAAAAAACTTCCAAGTGTTGTTTTGTTCTTAAATTTCTTTTTGCAGAGTTCATGCTTTTGGAATGTGAGGAGTTGGGCTGTACTCAGCATATTCCTGCTGGAGGGTGGGGGGGGGTTCTGGCTGGATCTGTTTTCAATTACAGCTCGGTCTTTGATCCAGCACTGAGGCTGAGTGGAGACCCTGTCCTGACACAGCTGACAGACTCAGGTGCAGAGGGGATGTTGAGCACCGAGGCCCTGGACTGAACAGATTCTCTTGTCTCCAGGGAGAAAACACAGAACCACTCCACCCAACACTAGGCTTCACATTACAGTCCCAGCGGTGCAATCCTTTTCATGAAAAACACTGATGTGTGCATGTGTGTGTGTGAGGCAGCATGTGTTATGTCCTCCCAGCCACCTCCTGAGACTCGTTTTAAGTTGGTCCCCTGAGAATTTTCATTAAAGTTTTGCTTTTTCTTCACACTCCTTTTAATTAGGGCTGATAATCTTCATGTATAGGTGAGATATTTTACCCAAACATGCATATATAGCAACACATTTCACATTTTGATTCATACTGCATCCTTACAGGTGTGGAAAATTACAGCCTCATTGAGACATTGAGTCACATGAGACCTGTGTTCATGCAAGTGGAAAGTTTGGTCAGTGTGGTTATCTACTGACGGATGAACAGTCAGCAGAGTGAGGTCAAGCATGTTCCTGTCTTTTAGATCGCATCGGTGCTGCTCGCTTAGCACAAGACATGCCTGAAATATTTACACTCTGACATGTTTTTAGAGGAAACTGAAAGTGCCTGATTGTTAAAGGAATTTTAAAAAGGTACAGTATGTGCTAATGTGTGGGGCACTTGTGTCACTCCCAGAGTCACACTGCTCACCACTTAACTACAACTCAGTGAAAGTCAGTGGAATAAACCCCAGCTATTTTCTTGATCATTATATTTTTTGTCTTATCATTATTTTAAACCGATCAACCACAACATTATGACCACTGACAGGTGAAATGATTGAAACATTGATCATATTGGTACTATGTGGTGTTCTGCTGGAAAACCTTGGATTTTGCCATCCATGTTGATGAGACTTAGACAAGATTCAGAGCATTTTTGACCACATAAGGGGGACCAACACAATATTAGGCAGGTGGTCATAATGTTATGCCTAAACGGTGCATATCTATTTTACTACATTGGCTCCCCATTGGCTTAGATTTTGATTTGTGTTTCCCTCCACCTGGTGAATAGTCTTAATATTCACTTTAGTTTTACTCTGACTTTTGTCTCCACCAACTCCTGGGTCCAGCTGTTCAGAAGTAATCTAAACAGATGGTATCAAATCTTGAATAACAGGTTATGCAAAGTGAAAAAAAGAACTGTGGTTTTGATCTGGATAGAACCTTCAGTATGTGTTGCTCCAAAGTTTTTAGTAGGACTAGAATACCTGTGACCCCGAAAAAATCTGATTATCCTGATCCAAACAGTGGTTTAGATTCAGGGGGAATTTCAGGAACAAAATGTAATAAAAATAGTAATTTAGGGGACCTATTACCACTACTTAAATAAAGAGCAACTTTTGCCTAAGTCAAGCCCACAGTTTGTGCAATTTATTCTACTTAAATAAAGAGATAAAGCCCATTTTGTGATGTTTTGCTCTAGTGCAGTGGCATTACAATCACACTTTGGTTTTGCAGGAAGCGTGAGTAGACAAACATGTGGGCCTTGGTCAGCAGCTCCCATGAGATCATCCACTGACCTCAGCACAGCAGCACCCTGCCCACTCCCGGCGACGAGGCAACTGGTGCTGGAAAAGGCTCAGACGTGCTACACCCTGCTTATAAAACATTATTTTAAGGCTAAAATCGCATTCTTTGTGTCTTCCGTTTTGTACTCAGCTAAATCTAGTTAGAAAAGAACACATTACATGACAGGTTCTGTAGGTGGTTGTGGCTTGAAATGGCAGAAAAACTAAAAAAATAAGACGTCATCTTCGGGTTTGTATGGTACCGGTATGATGAAATCAACATCCTGCCGCAGTCACACCCACAGTCAGTGTTACTGAGAAACGTCCTGAACTGATCCCTGCCTGCTAAAAAGACTTAAACCCACTCCAGCTTGTCTCAATTATTTTCTAAAGTGCTTTCCTGTTAGAGTTGCAGCTACTAATAAAGACAGATTTCCATGGCCTTTTGGTACTCGGAGGGTGGATACTGCTTTTGGTGACCTTGGTGACCTTTTCTCTTGTGTAAAATAAATATCCAATATTAATGGGCAGATTGTTGTGACATTTAGGCTTTGTCCACAGTTATGGAAATTCTGCAAAACTATCATTTACCTCTATGCAAACAGAGTTTTTTGAGAGAAGATTTTTAAGATCTCAATTTGCACATGCCAATTGCCGCTTTGTGTAGTGAGTATGTACCAGAAAAACAACAACAATAGCAGATATATTCTGATTTCTTTATCCTTGGCTAACGCTAGCAATCACAAGTTTACACAGCAACAATGAAATAACAGTGTTTTCTAATATTTAAGGTATTGTTAGTGTAAACCGGCCTGGCATACGTGTTAGAGAGTTTGTTCTCATCACATATTTTGTAAAATGATGTTAATGTGGAGAGATTTAGAATTTTTTAAATGGACGGGAATGATATCTGTCTAGAATAATTTATGAATTAGTGCGTAAAAGGCCTTAGATATGTTCATGCTTCCCTGATGATGAACCTTTACGTCTTTGAACACTCACTAAGCCTCCCTCTTGCAACTCCCTGTAGTAAAATTAATTTTACAAGAGAAGATTAATAAAAATGATTTGGTCGACAGCAACAATGAAATAAAAGTCTTCTCTGATATTTGAGGTATTGTTAATGCAAGCAAGCCTGTTTATAGTTGTTTTTGCATTCTCGTGAGATATTTTGTAAAACGATGTCCGTATAGAGAATTTTTTTTAATTTTTAAATGGACGGGAATGATGTCTGTCTAAAATAATATCCGTATTAGTTTGCACAAGGCCTTAGATAACATGGTCATGCTTCCCTGATGATGAACCTTTTCTACTTTGACCCCTCTCTCAGCTTCCCTCTTGCACCTCTGTCTAGTAAAATAAAAACTCAACACTCAAGACACTGGACAACCTGATAGACTGAGTCTGAAACATGCGCAATTTAGTAAAAAACTACACATTTAGAGTCACATAAAAGGAACAACAGGGGAAAAAATAATCTATTTTTTGTTTGTTCTGCGCAACATTTGATAACGTTGAATGTAATTATCATAGCAGCCTCTGTGGACCACCAGGAGGGCTCCGGTCTTGGATTAAAAAACAAAAGCACTAGTGAAGCTTTGACCTTTGGAGATGTAAATTGCTTTCAATCCGTGCCAGTGCATCCTGGGAATTGTTGTATTTTTCTATTAGTTCAAGGAAAGAGCGGAGGACATGCTGTGTGTCCTGTACCTGGCAGACTGTTCAGGAATGTGGGAGCACTCGGCATTCTTTAGCCCCGGTTTTGTTTTTATAGCCCTCACACAGGAAGCTCACTCCGGTGGGGCCTCATTCATGTTGTCTGAAAAACGCTGACTGCCCTCCTCCCACCCCCACCTCTCTGGCTGCTCTCCAAGATACACAACAGGCACACACACACACACACACAACATGCTTTTTTTTTTTTTGGCGTTGTGGGCCGATGTGCATTCTCCCCTCCCCCACCCCCCATCAGAGAGTTTCATTTATAGCTCTAATTACAATAAACAAGCGAGAACAACCAGGGAAGAGGCCGCTTCCCCCGCTCACACAATGATTTTCTCAGGGATGGAGCCATTTTAATGTCTGTCAATCATTCATGCTCTAACTTCTGTGTTTGATGAGTATTTCCTTGTTTGAAAAAAAATAAAAAATCTCCAAGGTGACAGTTTGGTTGTCAAGAAAATCCTAAAAATCTATTTTCTGTCATGATTCCTGCATTAAAATAACACCAAAGTGTGTTTCCTAAAGGGAAAATTAAATGATATTTCAAAAGCTGCAATGCCTAGTTATGTGCATAGATTTACACAAGACGATTTTGTGCAAGCCAAATTTTCAAAAGTAGCTCAAACCCACAAGATCCTGTGTTTTTGTTACGACAGCATGAGAAGACAGGAACAGGATGTCTGTGTTCTCATTTGGTTTGTATATTTGAACCTTAAAACTGACTTAAGGAAGGCCGTACCGGTGAAATGTTGCTAATTTTGAAGTTTTTTTCCTGACATGTGTAGTAAAGCGTACACACTCTATCTTTTTCCACACAAACACGCTGTGCTTATCAGCTCACCGCCCTCTTTGTCCACTGCCACCCACAGACATCAGTCCACCACAGTCATCAAATGCACCGGCTCACATGGACCGCCGGTGGTGTGACCTCTCTTAAAGTTAACACACACTTTCCGCTGTATGTTTTCATTGTTCAGAAGCTCCCTACATCACCAGTGAATCGCAGATAAGCCAGATCGATGTCTAAACGTGTGCGTTCTCCACTGTCAATATTCCTATCGCATCACATCATCCCTCTGATGTTCTTCTCCGATCGAAAACATGATTTAACACCTAGAATATGCTTTGTGTGAAAGTCTACGAGGCTCCGGGGAGAGTCGCAACATCAGGCCAAACATCTGGAGCATGACGTCTGTTTATGATCCTACTGTGGATGAATTTATCGACTGGATTTGACAGGGAGTCACCTAATCAATGGACAGTGGAGCATGTGGGAGTTGAACACACGTGTTTATGAATGCATGTCATATGGCGATATAACTGAAAGGTTGCTCATATTAGATTATGCAGGAACACCAAATGGGTTGAAACCTGATGTACTCTTATGACGCTGTTGTCCTTAATTCAGAATAATGAAATCAGATGAGATGTTGTAACCAATAAGACCAACTTTTTTCTTTGACTTTGCTGCTCTTGTTTTTGCAGTCAGATGGCCTGAAGGAAAAAGCTCCTCTTCATCCTCCAGCCCTCAGGCAGCTGTATCACCTTCCGCTGGGCTCCTCAGCAATGTTTTTGGGCTTTAATCTGTGTTTTAGAGGATAGTTCTAATGGTTTGATTGGCCAAATAATTCTGTTTGATGCTACTTTCCATCCAGGTAGTGATGCTCCCAGACAGGATGCTCTCTGTAATGCAGGTTTAGAAGTTGCTGAGCACTCTGGGGTTGAGCTGGAAGCTTCTTAAGTGCCTGAGGTGGTAAAGATGCTGACAGGCTTTCTTCACCACAGTATTGATGTGACAGGACCATGACAAGTCCTGAGTGATGTGGACACAGAGATATTTTAACCTATTCACCCTCTATGTCTGGACTCCATTGATCCTGAGTGGGTGGTAGTCCTGCTAAAGTCCACTATCAGTTCTTTAGATTTACTGACATCCAGCATGAAGCTATTCACCTGGTCTTAATTCTCCAAGTGGGCAATCTCCATCTAGATTTTTTTCATTATCAGTAGAGATAAGGCCCACAATTTGGTGGATATACATCCACCCAAAAACATGTTGGCAGGTTTGAAAGGCTGACAGAATCAGAAACGGAGAAAAAAGAAGAAATTTTCAACTTTGTTAAGTTGAAAATTAAGCTTAAAATTATGATATTTTATCAAAGCCACACAAAAAAATGCCAAAAGTAAACTGTCTGCACCAGATCCTGTAAAGAAAACTAAAAATGTGATGCTCATCAGCACATCTGAGAAGCCACAAGTGACTCAACTGCAACCAAAAATCACAGATGAACTGCAGGCTGTGTTTAGACAGATCAGAGAGTAGACAACAAAAGAGATTGGGAGGGAGATAAAACACACTTGATCAATAAAATAAATGCAGCATGGCTCAAAAATGGCATGCAGAGGAGCAGGTTTTCAGCAAGTTGTTGGAAGATGCATTGAGCATGGAGAAATATCCTTCAAAATTTGATGTGCAGATGTTGGTTTTTGTCCCCAGTATTGGCAACTTGGAAAAAAGTTCTACAATTCTATTTAGCAGATGCTTTTATCCAAAGCAACGCACATAGGTAGGTAGGCGGGGCAGCATTGAGGACCTTGCCTAAGGGTCCTCACTGGATACCTGCACCCTGACCGGAATTTGAACCGCCGATCTCCCATGCCAAGTCTGGGGTGTTACTCACTGAGCTATCCAGTCACCAATCAAAAAAGTTGTGCATGTTGATTCAGTTTTGTCCCTATAGAAGAAATATTCAAACTAATTGAACTTTCCATTTTTCCTCTTTTATATGATTTATGGCATTATAAATTTGCTGTACTGCAGAACACTACACCTAGCTATTGTTTTCCACTCAGGTGAAAGACTTTATATTGCAGTGAAAAATGAGCCCACAGTGAAGAAAAATGTGATAGAAGCGCCCAACACTGCATCGGGTTCAGAGGGTTAATAATGAACCCTTCCAGTGTTGTTAGCCTAAATTTATTACACAAGGAAAAATATGGATTGTATTCATTTAGCAAAGAATATGGTCCTATAAAGTCAAAAAAGAAAGAAAGCACAGATCCACAGTGTGCAGGTTTCTCTTAACTACCTACGAACCATTACGCTTTGCTTACACCTGCAAAATCCTCCCAAGAGACACTTTACAGTCAAATTAGACGATTAAACATTATGCTTTTCTGGGCCATATATTACTTCCAATATGTGCATGCTCTGTTTCTTTTCGGTGCCACTTCAGATCACATCGGCCATGTGCAGAGCCGAGAGAAAGCTCCGCCAAAAACCAGAGAAAAGACTGTCGATGAATCAAGAAGCTAATCCTTTCCCCAGCAGAGAGAAATGCACAAGAACCCAGTTAAGTTCCAGATTTAAAAAAAACAAAAACGGCGCCTGATGCTGAAGCCACTCGGGTAAAGAGCTCTGGGAAGGAAGAAGAATTTGCTAGATTGCAGCACGGCTTTTTTGTTTTACTCCATCATTTGCGCAACAGTACTTTCACCTAAAAGGCAACTGTCGCGGCTTTCGGCACCAGCGTGTCAGATTCTGAAACCCTCTGCAGTATTTTACGTGCCTTGATTAGCTTTTATGAATAAACTGAACAACACTTTGTGGATGATATATTAGTGGCCTTTTTTTTAAAGCAAAGCAGTAAGAAAGAGAGCAAATGAAGTCTTTTTAGAGCTGAAACATAGTCCTGGTAAAATCCAAGTGATTCAATTAACCATCTGGGTTCGTCTGTGTGGAACCTTATTAAACCAAATGAGCCAAGACGCCTTTGTTCTTTTCAGCCTTGTCTTACAGGGTTCTATTGTTCTTTAGCCCTCAACCTCTCAATTTCCAACCCTTAAATTACAATGATCACTCTGAGATCTAATATCTGAGGGCAAGAACCCTTTAAACTCATCTCACTGTCTCCCTCTTACTTAGATTTGCTTCACATGCGTACAATGGGACAACATATTAGCTGTATAAAGACCGGCATTAGCTCATTTTTTAAATCCCAGTGTTGTAATTTAAAGGGTGGACTGAAAACTGTGTCGCTATCACATTGACTGTGTAGCACTGCAGACAGCCAGCGTACTTATAATTTAAGCCCTGAGTGCTCAATATGTGACCATTTCCTGCCAGACATTCACATTTTGTAACCCTACACACCATAATGTCAGCGTTTTCCCTACGCCGGTTTCCTCTTTTTGAGACTATAATTTGACTTTTGTTCATGGAAGTGCTACGCTCGTGTGAATGCATGTAGTGTAATGCCTGGTTGGATGCAGTGTCTATAAAAAACATATTCACCATTCTTTAACACTGAATCATTTTGAAGAATTTACCCAAAGAAAAGACTCTTTTATGACAAGGTTCTACAAAGTAATGTCAATTAATTAAAAATCTAACATTAAGCATTCATCTCCTTTAAGTCAGTATTTAGGGGAGCGTACCTATGTTCCCCGCTTCGTATGGGACCGGGGAACAAAGGACCCTTTTTCTAAATAAGGGTTCTATGTTCCCCGCTTTTCCCCAAAAGGGTCCTATGTTCCCCAATATGTATTGCGACCGGGGAACATAGGACCCTTTTTAGGAAAAACAGGGAACATAGGACCCTTTTTAGGAAAAACGGGGAACATAGGACCCGGGGAACATAGGACCTGGGGAACATAGGGATGACCCTGTATTTAGTAGATGCACCTCTTTGGCCGCAATTACAGCATTGAGCCTGTGTGGATAGGTCTCAATTAGTCTTTCACATCTGGACCCTGCAATTTTACCCCATTCTTCTTTGTAAAACTTCTCAAGCTCTGTCAGGTTTCACAGGGATTGTGAGGAAACAGCCCTTTTCAAGTCCAGCCACAGATTCTCAGTTGGATTGAGGTCCGTGCTTTGATTTCCAGAACATTTGCTTTGTTGTATTTAAACCATTTCTCTGCAGCTTTAGGTCACTGTTTTGCTGGAAAACAAATCTTCTCCCTGGTCTCGGTTCTCTTGCAGACTACCTCAGGTCGTCCTCTGGGATTTCCATTTACCCTCTTTACAAGCCTTCCAGAGCCTGCTGCATAGAAAGATCCCCACATAATGATGCTTCCATCTCCATGCTTCACAGTGGAAATGGGGTTCTTGTGATAAAATGCAGTGTTTGGTGTCTGCCAAGCATAGCATCTAGTCTGATAGCCTAAAAAATCTCCTTCCAGTTGACTTCAGAGTCTCCCACATGCCTTCTAGCAAACTTAGATGAGATTTAATGTGAGCTTTTTCAAAAGTGGCTTTCTCTTTGCCACTCTGCCATAAAGCTTTGACTGGTAAAGAACAGGCAACAGTTGCTCTATACACAGTCTCTCACATCTCAGCTGCTGAAGCTTTGCACTCCTTCAGAGGAATAATAGGTGTCTTTGGAAATATGTAATCAGCTTATGTGCAGATTCTTGTTTCCCCAGTAGACAGGTCACTCTACACTTTCCTTAAAACATCACTTTTGACAATCTATTGAATTACATAATCCTTCATGACATTTGAATCAACAGAACCAAAATTTAACCAATTAAACGTCGGCTTCATATCTAATCTGTGTCACTTTTGCCTCACTTCCTTTCTTCTTTTCAGTCTGCTGTGTTCCACAAAAGACAGTAAATCTTGACATGACATCCAAAACAAACATGTACGCATCTCTGCAAATGATTTCAGGCAATAAACAGAGAGTGAACTGGCTTGTCGGCAGCCTCTGGATTATCTTGGTTCAGTCTCAGATCATCTGCATTCCTAAACACAAACAGCATGTATAACAGCTGTGGGTGGTCTCACCAAGAATGTGTGCATGACATCACTTCTGTCCTTGTCATGAGGGAAGAACTCAAATGAAGTGGTCTTCGCCACAAAAAGCACAATGTTGGTTTGACAGTTTGGGATTGCGGTTGAAGCTCAGTTTTGGATTCAAACTGGGGAAGTACAGGAGAGGACAAGAAGTCTGTCTGTCTGTGTTTGTTTATGTTTGTGTGTGAAGGAGGGAGGAAGGGAGTTATCTAAGTCTCCTAAATCCTGCCTGACTTTGTCAAAATCCCCCTCCTAATGTCTATTGAAAGGCTCATATTTTCTAAACCTCTTCAATGCCTCCTTCCAGTGCTGTAGTTTAAGCCTAAATAATATCGTGACAGTTTTTTTATTCTTAAATATTTTGGGGGAATTGAGACTGTGGCTTCACACTGACCTGTTAATCCGACTGAGCCGGGATTTAGTTTGAACCTGGTGACAAAGCTCAGATTGGCTCAGCTGTCATATTTTGCCACCAGCAGATGGCTTCAGTTGAATTTTCAGTAACGAATGGCAACTGCTATTGAAACAGTTTAAGCTATATTGTTACATTCACCATTCTCTGTGGATAAATGTCTTTATTAATAAAGTAGGTAGAATTCAATAAAACAAAATACAGCTTGGGTTCCTTATGGCTGAATACATAACAGGCAGGTGACAAATTAAAGGAAAAGACTGACTCCAACAGTGAGGTTATCCATTGACTTGGTTATGCTGTGGGAGACATTCTGCTGGCAGGATTTGGTTCCACTTCACTACAAAGTTTTTCAGAGGATCACCTTTCTTGTCTATTCCAGGATGACAGTATCCCCATCCATAGGGCATGAAGGATCCATGAATTGTTTGAGGAGTTTGAAAATGACATGAATCATATGCTATGGCCTTTGTAGTCACCAGATCTCAACATGACTGAACATGAGAAATTTTGGACTGACATGCTAGAAAGCTCTCTCCACCTTCATTAAACCCCCTAATAGGGGAATATCCATCCATCCATTATCTGTGCGCTGCTTAATCCTCTGTAGGGTCGCAGGGGGGCTGGAGCCTATCCCAGCCGACTCTGGCGAAGGCAGGGGACACCCTGGACAGGTCACCAGTCTATCACAGGGCCACACACAGGACAAACAACCAAGCACACTCACATTCACACCAGTATACAATACAATATACCATACAATAGTCAATTAACCTCAGCATGTTTTTGGACTGTGGGAGGAAGCCGGAGTACCTGGTGAAAACCCACGCTGCACAGGGAGAACATGCAAAGTCCACACAGAAAGATCCCAGGCGTCCTAACCAGGATGCGAACCGGGGATCTTCTAGCTGTGAGGCAACGGTGCTAACCACTGAGCCACCGTGCAGCCCATGGGGGAAATATCTTCTGGAAAATTGGTGTTCCATCCCTCCAGTATAGTTGTAGAGACTTTGCATTGAAGCTGTTCTGGTGGCCCAAGACTTGACTAAGACTGTTTATGTAGTTTTTTTCCTTTAGTTTGTCACCTGTATGTTTATGCAGTCCTATTCATGTTGTGCAACAGTTAAAAAATATGCAAGAATATTTTCCTTTTACCTGTAATTATCTATTTTCAAATAATGTTGCAGGGCCACTGTTCATAAGACACTGGCACTGCGGCATTATTCCAACACAGTGCTGAAGAACTGTAAGTCATGTGTTCACTAGAGTATTTACTGTGTTCACTGGCGGCACTAGTGACAGTGTAATTCATTTGACAGCTGTGCCTGTGGCTGGAAAAAAAAAGAGTAGCTCTTTAACGAGTTCACACTGGAAAAGTGACGAATAAATATACTCAAATCAGAGAGCATGCACGCTAGATACAGAAGATTGATGCACATTATGTTCCCACAATGCAAAGGAAAAATAAATTGTATGTGGTGATGAAACAGCTCTAACAATCTTGTGAAAACAAAGAAAAAAAAAAGATTTAAATCTTAGGAAAACATTTTTATGTGTCTTTGCCTTTGGGAGGTTTGGATTGCATTGAAATCACACATCATTTCTTGTTAGTATAAAAGGATTAAGTATGACATTTGTGTATACTGGCGGCTGAAAACTGCATGACAGTTTGCACATGGTACGTTCTTGTTCTCTACAGGATTATAGTGCAGCATGGATTTGTGACTCCATTCATTTTAACGGTGCCTTTGGTTTAGCTTTTTTTTATGATGTCTGATTCTGAATTGCGTCTCCAGTTGAAACTTGTAAAGCCGGCTCCGTGTGTTCAGCCTACATTTGAAGTGCATTAACTCCATCCCACCATTCAGGCAGCAAAGACTGAAAATCAGATGGGGTTAATGTTGTCTGGTGGAGACGGCAGTAGTGAAGAAGTTCACTAGAGCTTGTGTACTCGTGCTTAGGATCATGTTTTTTTGAGTACTAACTGTGTTGTTGATAAACTAAACAATCTGATGATGTCCGTCCAAAGTCGTGCTGGAATTTCCTCTCAGTAAATGACAATATTGTGGTTAACAACAGTATCCCAGTGAAGCTCCTGCTAGTTGACTCTGTGGCTTGACATCATTGTGCTAAGTTTGCAGCTCACATGTGATGCCATTGCTCACCGCTTTCTATTAGCTCATTTACTGTCAACAGGAGCATCCAGCACAGCAGCACTGGTTGTGTACGAGTCCTGAATCGGGTGCATTTCTGGGCGAAACAATTGCATTCATCGAGGTCACTGTAATCTTTAATTAACACCTGTAATGTCCCTGGTATTCGTGTGTGTGCAGGGTCAGGAGAACAAGTAATTGCTTTCTTCACATGATACCATCGGCCATGTGGACTGACTCACAGACTGCAGAAAAGGATCCTTGTGCTTTTCTCAAATCACATTACATGTTTACCTTGTGGGTGTTCACCGAGATTCACTGACATTTACTTTGGAGACAACATATTTCCTGATGAGATGGAAAACATTTAGCTGCAGATCACATAAAGTCCTGCAGGTTTTTATTGTTTTTGGATGTAAGAAAACCACAATTAAAGTAATTGCAGGAAACCGGGAGAAGTGATGATTATAATTTATCGTTTTCTAATTGGACCTCTGGTGTAATGTGTCTTTTGTTGCGATGAGTTTAGGACCATTAAGAGGAAGGCAACAGGACAGTTTGAATTATAGTGATGGAGAAAACTGCCAAAAACTCATTTAGGTGGAAGAAATAAGGTACAATTTGGATGCTAATAAATCTTTTAGAGGAGAAATGAGCAGATAATAAGTGGAATAGACACAGGTTATACGGTGCATTCGGAAACAAATTTGCAGAAATGTTTAAAAGGCTGTTTTTGTTTGTCATTCCGTGGTATGGAGTGTAGATATATGAGGGCAAATTCTAATTTAATTTAATACACATACAGATGGTATGATTTTTGCCACTACACGACAGCAGAAAGGCTGCACAGTGGCTCAGTTGTTAGCACTGTCGCCTCAAAGCTAGAAGATACCCGGTTCGCGTCCCGGTTAGGACGCCTGGGATCTTTCTGTGTGGAGTTTGCATGTTCTCACTGTGCAGCGTGGGTTTTCACCAGGTACTCCGGCTTCCTC
>OMNN01085547.1:23963-36654 GCA_900302755.1 Chromis chromis
AAAAGGCTGTTTTTGTTTGTCATTCCGTGGTATGGAGTGTAGATATATGAGGGCAAATTCTAATTTAATTTAATACACATACAGATGGTATGATTTTTGCCACTACACGACAGCAGAAAGGCTGCACAGTGGCTCAGTTGTTAGCACTGTCGCCTCAAAGCTAGAAGATACCCGGTTCGCGTCCCGGTTAGGACGCCTGGGATCTTTCTGTGTGGGTTTTCACCAGGTACTCCGTCTTCCTCCCACAGTCCAAAAACATGCTGAGGTTAACTGATGATTCTAAATTGTCCGTAGGTGTGAGTGTGAGTGTGCTTGGTTGTCTGTCTCTATGTGTAGCCCTGTGATAGACTAGTGACCTGTCCAGGGTGTCCCCTGCCTTCGTCCGAGTCGGCTGGGATAGGCTCCAGCCCCCCCACGACCCTACAGAGGAATAACATTGTATAGACAGATAATGGATGATAGCAGAAAGTAATTGCTTGCAAAAAAAAACATTTTAAAGTGATTTATTAAAAATATGGTATAAATAAATATGACACTTCTGTTACATACTAAGTTACATCATTCAGATGAGACTAGAATACACAGGATAGACAATTCTCTTCAGTACAAAATGATTTCATAACATACAAGTTTACAGTGGCTTTCTGTGACAGCAGTTTCTCATCTCCCACTACTTGTCAGATCACGTCTGAGCAGTACCGTTCATTTACAGCAGATACGTCATTACAGTGTCAAACTATAGTAGATAATGTCAATAATTTGAGGACAGGTTAAACAGGCTTAGCAGAGATAAATAATTCATTTAAATACCAGCACTCATTTCAGTCAAAGAAAGTTCCTTGTTTGTCTAGGAAAGACCTGTCAGTAGTTAGATGTAATAGTAATAGTAGACAACGTTTTCTGTTCATAGATGCATAATGCCTCACCTCAGAAGGTTATTCCCAGTTGCAGATTAATTAGTGATTTACGGTTAGCAGCCCGATCTTCCAAAAAGTGTGTTGTTCTTCTTATCTGTTAATCTGTGAATGAGCCTGTTAATAAATTACAGAATGATGGTGTTTGAAGAGATCAAGGTTGAAGGAATACTGTGTAGATCTGTTTAATGTTTAAGATCAGTGCTTTGATTCTTTTTGATCGTGCTTTTTTTAAAATATAAAATACTGTGTACAGTAAAATAAAAATAGAGGAGAAGCAGTGTTGACATTTAAACCGACAACACTGGTTCTAATAGTGGTACGAAACCTGCCATTTCAGTGTCCCAGTGTTTCAATATACAGCCATGCTGGGGAGCATTTGTAGCACAGAACTTTAGAATATTCAGTGATTGACGAAACATGCAACCCCCAGTAAAGGTAACATGAAGTACATGACAGTTAACAAAATACCTGAGTTTACAAAAAAAATGCTATTCTAGAATATATAATACATAAAAACAATATAAAATCTGCACAATCAATTGAAATGGTTGGGTAATACGTGTGTGCCAGTGTCAGTCTTAGTAATTCACAGTTTCAAGCTGGTAGTAGCATCATCCTCCACTGTAATGATCATAAACTTTAGTGGGAGAAACTTCAACATGCATGAGGACCAGTTAACAATAGTGATTAAACATATATTAGGCACAAACATAGTTTATAATTTACCACAATGATGATCACTTTGTAAATGCTTGAGTCAACAAATTCTGTTTGACATACAGCAGTGGTTGGTGTTGGGCTGTAAACCAAGGTTTGAATGGATTGTGCAACTCAAAGAAAACTCAGAGGTGTCCTGATTCGGACATTTGGCTTTTCTTCTTTATCCATCTTCAAAGCTGTTGGAGTAATTTTGGCCTCTATGGGCAGTCAAACAGTAGTATGTCTGTATACAATGACACATCCAGTAGACACAGATAAATATTATTGTGACTTTTTCGCTCTAGTTTAGCCTCCACTAGCTCTTCATAACAACTATTGGTCTTCAGCTCCTTCCTTAGCTACTTGCCTGGTTGTGATCATGCGATTGACGTCTGTTGCTGCAGGAAATGGGTCTTGTAAACCTAAAAGTGCTGAAATAAAATAGTAAAGTCCCATAGACAACATACCCATAAAGGCCAAAAACTTCCTTAAGTCTGCAGTGTTGGGTGATACGAGGACAATACTGATTAGTACCTGCAACAGCTTCCTTTCAGTACACAACCACATTTTAATCCCTTATTAAAACCTGTAACAGTGTTTCTCCAACACATTTTGCAACGATTTGGTTTGTGGAAGATCATACCCAGTACTGATTCTTCTGCAGGGTAGGAGTGGCTGCACTAATAACTTGGGAAGACGCTGCAGGGGAACCATTACTCCAAGAACTTAGAAGAATGTTTGAATCGATGGTGTTGTAAGCTGAGCCCTGATTTGGTGTCAACAACCGATCAAAAACCGGACTACCTGGGCAGGTGGGGTTTAAAGGAGTGACGGTGACGGTAGGAACTGTTGTGCTCCTCTGGGTTTGTCCCTGGTAAGACTGACTGCTTGGAAGTTCAGCGGGGGGAGGGTTCTGTGGTGCAGCAGTGCTCTGCTTCCTTTGCCTGTGGTGTCGAAGAAAGACAACCAGGACCACAAAGATGATTACAAGCAGCAGCAGGGCCAGCAGTGGTAAGATGACCAGGAGGGGGTTGGAGGTTTTTTGAGGGTAGGACTCTACACGAACTGGTGTGTTCCTGAAGGGGAACTCCTCAGTTTGAGGTGGTTTGCCAAGAGTCGTACTGAAAATGCTAGTTCTGTTGGAGTTTCCCCAGCGGTTACGTCCCTTGAATTTTTGCTGGTTTTTACTTGGCTGTTGGGGGGAGTGGAAAACAGTAGATGGGGCCGGTGAAGTAGTTCCATTTCTGGTAGTCTTGATCGGTGTCTGAGGAACAGGTGATGTGGTGGGAACAGGACTCTTTGTGGTTGGAAAAAGTGCTGAATCATAGGGCACAACTGTAAAGTGGAGTTCCCCTTTAGCAGGTTGGATGTTATCAGCTTTTAGTACAAATACTAATGAGTCATTTAGCTCTTCAACTCCAGTCATGTTGGCGTTCAGCTCCAACGCCACGTTCTCCTGCATCACCTCCCGAAAGGTGAAGGACTCAGCTGGTACAGCTTTCCTGGACAGTTTAGGTTTTGTGTGAACCACTTTCCCATACTTAGGATGGGATAGCATTTCAAAGACAGGGTCACTGTCACTTATATTTGCCAGTTCAGAGGCATCAAGAAAGCCAGTGTTGAGTTTGACAGTAATCCCATTGGGAATCCTTAAACCTTTGCCAACCTGGATCAAAGGTTTGACAGTGATATTAAGCACTTGGCCAGTTAGATTTGCTTCTGAAGTGAACGCAGTGAACTCAAAGCTGTCTTCTGCAGAGGAAAGGGAGATCATATGATAGGACAATCTTCCAGCCTGTAGATCCTCCTGTTTGAATTCTGTAACGTCTTGGTTGTCCTTCAGAAGTTTCCCAAAGTTTGGAGGCCTTGTAATCTGGTAGTGAATGGTGACATTTTTCCCATTGGTCTCAGCAGCAAGGTTGTCCTGGTTTAGAGATACTGAAGTCTTGCCTTGCTGCAGTGTCAATCCAGTATAGTTGACCAGAGAAATGAGAATTTCTGTCACTTCTAGGTTAAACAGTTTATATATTGGTTTATGATGGCCATCTGTGACGCTGAAGTAGAACACTCCTGAAACAGAGCTCCCATCATGGATGAAATAGACGCTTTGGTTATTGATTTGAGCTTGAGTGAAAAACACAATCGACTCATTCATACTTCCTTCAAGCGCTAGGTAACCATTACTTGGCTTGCTAATCACAGAGAACTTTATATCCTCAGGAGGATTGTCCAAGTCTTCAACTTTGAGATTCTCAGGCTTGAGTGCTACTGTATCTCCTTGTACAACCTTCAGACTTGGAGCTTTGGTTTTTAGTAAAGGTGGCTGATCATTCATAGGTGTGATTTTAATGTTAAAACGCTCCACAACAACATCGTCGTCATCTTCAGGGCGTTGTGCGGTTTTGCCCTTTGCATTTAACCATGCACTGAATTCAAAAGAATCCTGAGTCGTCTCCGAGTTGTCGTGTTTGTAGGTGATACCGTATTTGTTGACAATGAACTGGGAGAAGTTGGGTTTCTCCTTGGTGAGGTTTCTTTCACCCACCACAATAACACCGTGCTGAGGCAGAGATGTCACCTGAAACCAGACTTCGTGGGAGTTCCGCTGGGGCGTCGGCAGCTTGGACATCAGGTTAGAGGCATCGAGCTTGGACTCGTCAATGATGACACTCTCCCCTTCTGTCACTTCAGCACCTATCACCAAGCAAATAGCAACTTAATCACCAAGGTTTGGACATCACCAAGCGTTTACTCAATGGTTAACCACGGTAGCGGCACTACTCTAGGGATGACAATGAGTTTCTTATAGTGCCATCATAAGGTTAAATTTTGTACCCACATTCATGTCCTTTTCAGGATGATTTATAAACAGTTTGGTAATCCCTTGACTTTTCCACTGGCAGCATCATCAGGTGAAAATCTATATTTGTCTAAAACTTTGGATTCTGACTACATACTTGCCTACAAAGCTAATGAGAGCGTCAACTTTACTTTGTGTTTAGTGCAAAGTAGCAAATGGTAACATGCAATACATTAAAACTAAGAATGTTGACATGGTCAGCATATTGTAGATTCTCTTTAGTCATTGATTAAACCTCTAAAAATGTATTTATCTGTATCAAAATTACGTATTTAGAAGTGTTTTTTCCATTAAAATATTCAGTTATTCTCTGAAAATGGCTTACATGTATCTCTACACTGTTGCTGCCTTCAGAATCTGTTGATCTATGAAGTTCCCACCTCTCTGTCCACTCACTGCTCCCTATTTGCTGCAGCACAAGCACATCAGCTCATTTACAACTCTTTTCAAACACTGTAAAACTACTATATGCTACACAATGGCAAGCTGTAATATTTGAGTAACTCAGCCATACATATTCAAACCAGAAACCAATTCTGAAGGATAATGATACAGACAGTCCCACCCTGCATGCTGACAGGATTGGTTACTTAGGTTGGGTATGTATGAATTACCTGAAGTCTGAATCTGTGTTATTGAGGGTGTAATCAGTACATGGCAGTTCCAAGGTGGAATTGCTCAGCCATCCCATGACGGTATGTTTTACTCATAATCTAGCATATAATAAGCACCATATGGACAGGGTAACAAGGTAAAAGTTGGTTTTCATTGGATGGGGTCTTTATCACAGTTATTGTGAGCATGTTTGCATGCAATATGTTAACATTTAGCTCAAAGCATCAGTGTGTCTCAATACAGCCTCAAACAGCAGAAGCTTGTTCATACCTGTGTTTGCAAGCAGAACTGTGTTGCGTTCAGGTCCAGTATTCTCATAGGAGATGTCAACTTTGTAGGTCTGACTGTCCAAAGAAGCAGGCGGTGATGCTACGGAGAAGGTCATTGAGTCCATGGCTTCCCAACCCACTGACTCGATGGGAGTCTGAATGTACAAAACCTCTTTCCTGTCCACCTGTGGTACAGAAACACCCCAAATCCTCAGGCAAACCTCAATCCAAAGTAAATTTACACCAACAAATTTGCACAACATTCAGATCAGGCATTCCTAAAGTGGACTTAATCAACTGTATAAACAGCTCTGTGGCCTCAATAATTCTCCTTCAGTCTAAAAGCCATTACGACAGTATGCATAAGGTTTAATCATTAATTTAAATCTGCTTTGCTCAGCAGTAAATACAGTCACAGCTTTGCCTGTGTCAGATCCATCAGAAATAATTGATTACATAAAAGCGTACCATGTTCCATCCAGCTAAAGAAGCACAAAGTCAATTTCCTGAATGAGGATGCAGAATATGAATTATTCATACAGTGGAAATCTGGCAACTTTCCACATGAATGGAGGAACCCTGATGTTTAATCTTTGTCCGGTTCACATCCCTTGTATTCTATTTTAGAAATATACTTATCTGAAATGAGAGACAAGTGTTGATATGACCTCCAGCGCTCCACTCACCATATCTTGTGTGAAAGTGGAGATGTCTACTGTTGAGTTATCAGGCTGCCTTGCCACCAGACGCCCCAGTTTAGGATGCCGAATCACACTGAACGTAATGCTGCGGTTTGAGGTGTTGCTGATGTCATTGGTCACTGCTTGTAAATCCTCATTTGTGATTGGTCTAGAAGAACCTGGAAAAAACGAGACACTGACAATTACTGATGAAGTTTGATCATTAAACTGTATGTGTCAACAAAAAAGTTTTTTTTTCATCTGGTATTCACTTTAGCTGTGACCACACTGTTAAAACTTTTGTTTGGCTTCATCAAATGTTGCGAGTTTTCCCCTCTGGAAGGGTTTCACATCTTTTTGACTCCAAATTATGCAAAACAAGGTCTGGAACAGACCGATGAGAATCCTTTGATGTGTCAAATTAAAGCTGTGCTGCAGACATCAGAGACTTTTTACAGCACTGTCCAACTGCAGTGCGGGGTGTTACATAAAATCCAAACAAGAAATTAAAAGTGGATCAGCTCCTTGCAGGCGCAAATATTCCACTTGGGGAAAATGTAAAAAAGAAAGATCTACGGAGGATGATGACTGACTGACTACTGAGAGCTTCTTTTCTTCTTTAGATGAATTACATAGATTTCCATAGCTCTGCTGCCAATGTGAATATTGTGAGGGTTCTAAAAAAAGACTACTGATATATGATGGAGGGCAATGATAGAGGCAAATAGGGGCTGTAGCACAATGAAATTCATTCATCACTCGTAAGCAGCGCTGCCACCATCTGTGTCTCTCATGGGAAATTTCCTGCTTAGAGGATGAGGAGGAGACGGGCTTTCTCGTGTTTTTACAATGGAAAAGTGTCTTGGAATAAATCTGTATGAGATGGGTTTTGCTATACTGTCAGATATTTGTGCTCTATATGGAGTTTTATAACTAGTTTGTGTGCATATATGATTGCAGCATTGTGAACATTTTGTACTATTATACACAAATAATGTGGCCATTCAGAACAGCTACAAACACATTTGCCTTATGATGTGGTTGAACAACATGTTGTACAAAATGTTCTAGCATATTGTTTGCCCTATATTCCTACTCTGGCCACGTAGCAGTACATCACTAATACATTCATCACAATAATTTCTCCAGAAAGGCGAAAGTTGAGGCTGTTTGCCAGCAAGATTTTATAAAACCTACCAAGCTGAATTTCATGAAACGTGGTGAAGAAGTGGAGCATGAACGCATTAAGAACCCATTTAATTTTAGTGTGAATCTGGATCGCCTTTCTAGTTTAGTTTGTGTACTCAAGTCAAATCAAGCAAATTTAAGTCAGCTGTATTTATATAGGACATTTAATACAATTAAAATTCCAATTCAAGGCAGGTTGGAGTTAAAATCAGTTTAATTCATTCAAGAAGAAAGTGAAGTAAATTACCTTCCTGATACTAAGAATCACTGTAGGAAATGTCGTGTGGTATTTGCAGGCAACACCACAATGACTAAGTGCCAGAATGCTTTCAGTTACTTTGTCTCTTACTGACGCATTTGCAACCATTTAGTCTTTGCACAGTTTTTGCGGAAAGCACCCAGACATTTGAGGTGTTTGTGAGGAAGAAGAAAAACATTTATCTTCCCTCCACAGTGCGAAAGCGTTTCATGTTGCCCCTCACCCCCATCAAAACCCTTCATTGTCAGTTAAAGCTCCAATCCCGCCCTCTCTCTCTCTCTCTCTGCCCCGGCTGGCACAAAGCACAAACAGGGCTGCCTCAGACAGACAGTGGCACAGCTTTTCAAGTACCCACTCACCCTGTGGCTGGGAAGCTCAGCAGAGCGTGCCAGTTGGCTGTTTGCGGCCCTCACAATATCCATTCCCTCTAAACAGACCACTGAAAATCACAGGAAACCTTGAAATGCGTTTGCAGACAGGCGAAATCCAGTCGGCCTATTTTTAGCTCCTGAATATTAAAGGAAATATCAAAAATATTAAGGCATGGTAGGAGCTGATTCACCAGTCTGGTATTTGGGTAAATAATAACTTGGCTGTTCGGAAAGGCACTGAAATATTTAACCAAAGTGATTCTGGGCAGACTAGTAGTAGTCAGCCTGGACATAAAACAGCTAATTAGAGGTCACTGGTACATTCGCACACTTCCCACTTCAATTTTCGACTGAGCCCTTACAACAGAAACAACATAAAGAGGAAATCAATACTCTTATGGTTAATAATAGTACTAGAAAGAGCCTGTGTGAGTCGATGACAGAGACGGACAGAAATATGGTGTTTTCAGGAAGCAGCTGTGTTGTTTCATCATGACACAAAAGCCTATAAAAAACAAATTATACTCCACAAAGTCCTGTGATCTCATATTAGTAGAAGAGAAAAATACAGATACAGCTGTACGCCCAGGTAGTATTTTAGGATTAAATAAATGAAAGGGGAATATTACAGTAAGTATACGTCTGCTGATAGTCTGTATTTTTCCTACTGTTAATAAATCCCATGAAAAGACCAAAACCAACACTGTCTGTACTTTCAAAGCCTGATGCAGCTTATTTCTGTCTGCCATAGAGCTCCATTCTTGTCAAAAACTATAAAAAATACATCAGTGAGCCACACAATTGCAGTGGGTGACATATGTCTTCATTCCCATGACTACTGGCGCTGTAGGTTATTTTGAGTCAAACCCACAAAGTTACCACTGAATTGATGTAAATACTTCCACCTACCTGCAGTGTTCATATATTAAAAATACAATAGATATTTGGCCTGTTTTCAGAGTTTTATATCTTGGAGCTAAGTACCACGACAGGAGGAGGAGGAAGACATAATTAAAACATAGAATACTGCCAGTGTCATCCTTTAATGATGATGCTCCATATGCAGGATAAGACTTACCTGGAAACACCTTGAGTGGACGGTTGTTCTCCACACTGAGAACTAAAGCTTTGGCAGTGATGCTGAAGATCTGCCTGGGAGTGAAGTTCACACCGTCATTGACTTGGAAGTTGAATCCTCCAGACATGGCACCTGGAAATGATATGAAACAAACAAACAAAAAAGCAATAAATAATTAAGACAAGAACACATTTTCACATTGTTCCTGGCTGAAACAATTTTATAATAATCTAACCTTAATTGATCCCCTTGGGGAAATTCCTTCTCTGCATTGACCCATCATATTCAAAGTTAACTTTAACTATACATATTAGGAGCAGTGGGCTGCCGCGGTGCAGCGCCCAGGGAGCAGTCAGGGGTTAAGGGCCTTGCTCAAGGGCCCACAGTGGTGGTGACTGGGACAAGCGGTCGCTCTCACTTTCCCACCTCAACCTCTTGCCAGTCCTGGGACTCAAACCGGTTACAAGTTTGCTTCACAAACCACTAGGCCACCACTGCCCCTTTACAAATAAGCTGCATCAGGTTTCTGCAAACTACACATTAAAAAAGCACCTGATCAGTATTCATGATGCTGTTTTCAAGAAAAACTGCACTGCAACTTACATTTTTTTATTCAGGGCCCAATAAGAAAATACTT
Source organism: Chromis chromis (assembly GCA_900302755.1). NCBI lineage: Eukaryota > Metazoa > Chordata > Actinopteri > Pomacentridae > Chromis > Chromis chromis. The sequence continues at coordinate 33,537 of OMNN01085547.1, forward strand.
AATATATTACTGTAGGTGTATTTATGCTGAATGTCCATGTGTAAAAAAGAAACAGACTTTCCTGACTATACAGGGTGGAGCTCCGTCCACATTATTATTACAACCTCTCCCTGTGGTACAAGGCAAATTAAATAAGTAGATAGGAATCAGTAGAGTGAGCAGAAAACTGATCTGAGTCACCGTCATGTGTTGACAGACCTGATTCACCATTTTACATCGTTTCTCAGACAATCAAGTGTTATCATCTACAATCTGGATTTCAGTGGTGCAAGTAATTTAACAGCTAATGAAGAAAGTTGCGCAACATTCCTCCTGATCTGTGACTGTACTTCACAGAGAGTTGACACAAGTGAAAAAGCAAGTCAGAGCTTCAGGAGCTGCCAACAGCGCCTTCTAGTGGACGAAAAGGGAACAACAAAAACAAGATGATGAATTGCTGCATTAGAGCATGAATTGCATTACTTGCAGGTTATATTTGGGGCTGAGCACTTCTACTTATTACAGACTGCTACGTTTTTTAATCATTGCATCAGACGAAAATTCACACAGATTAAAATAAAACATCAAACATCACTTTAGTTACTTTTAAATTAAAGTTTGGGATCATTCATTCAGACAACAGAATAATAACACTACAATAATATGTCAATAAATGCCCACATTACTGAATTATTATTTATTTTGCAGTAGTCTTCTCCTCTTCAACACTAAAAAACTAAAAACAAATACATCACAGCCGTTCTGTTTCTATACAGTACTAACTAATACTTTTACCAGTAGTTTTCTTATATTACTTAACATGGGAGAATGTTTTCAGTGACCTTGCCCTCCCCCTACTATAGACATCGACTCTATGCATGACATTAATGCACAGCTTTTTATACAGGATTATTATTCATCCTTTGCACATTTCAATTTGTTTGCATCATATACTATGCAATCTTGCACATTTTTAGGTGAATAATTTGCACATGTCTGCAGACTGAAAATATTTCTATTACTTTTTTATTGCTTTTATATTCCCTCAGATTTACTACAGTTGTTTCTTATTCATCTTGTAGCACCTACTGTCTACTGACTTGCATTGCTTGCTGTTTAAAACAAAAAAAAGCTTTTTATCTTTCTTAAAAAAAAATGTTCTACATGGTAGTTTTTACTGTTATGCACCAAAACACCACTTTAAATTCCTTGTACGTGACAACCTATTTGGCAAATAAAACTGATTCTGATTCCTAATATTAAATAAAATCACATTAAAATACTAAACTGAATCTTCTCCGGTACTTAATGTAACATGAAAATGACTTTACCTTTGTGCACAAATAGCAGCTGCCCCTGGTCTATGTGGGCCTGGGTGAAGTTGAGCACCTCCTTCATGGGGGCGCTCTTCAGGGCCAAGTGTCCATTACTGGGTGGGGTCACCATGAAGTGTAGCTCATCTGGGGGCGAATCCAGGTCTTGCGCTCTCAGATCCTCGCACCTGATTTCCGTCACTGAGGAAACCCAAACCTGCACACATAACGGACAAGGACACAACAGTTGTCATCTCTAATCTAGCATAAAATTTAGACCTCCAGAAACGGTTGCTTGACATGGCTCATAACGTAGAGGTAACAGCATTTGACAGCAAAATCCAGCTATGACATATGGAATGAAACGCTGACATTTGTGGTTATAAAATGGAGTTTGCTGAAGAGAAGGTAATTTCTGTGTGTGGATGCCAGTTTTTGAATAAATCCATATAATTCTAGTGGTCTAGAAAAAAATGTAAGGTGCAACAAGATTATGTTTCATATATTTTTTATGAATTAAATGGACTTGCATAACAGCTGAGTAACACCTACTTTCTGCAATGAGCAATACAAATGAAAAGAAAGCGAGGCACATAAAAGACCTACAGAAACAGCTGATGTGTCCTTGTCATTCATCATCACACACAATGGACACTGGGGGTGTGAGTCCAGCTCCAAGGCTATTTCATATGTTATTCTTTCTCTGCGTGTCTTTTCTCTTGTCATTTTCCACTGTACAGTAAATTATCCATTGAAGCAGAAGTGCTGTAACAATAACCTCCAACTCAGGCACATACAGATGGTAAGACAATAACAACCTAAGGAGCAATGTCGCTTGAGAATTGCACAACTGAAGGACGTCTCAGGACTAAATATATCCTTGTAGACTCCAAACACAGTCAGATGCGCTGCAGAGTGTCGCTCAAGCACAAAAGTCTGGCTTCCAATTAAATTCCAAAGCTTCAAGCTAACGCAAAGGAACAGAGGAACTCATTGACACACAGAATACAAAGCCACTGAACTGTGCAGACATTTGACAATACAGGATGAGCTTCTATCTTCCAGGCCAGAGGAACTATTACATAACAAGCCATTGTCCCCTTGGACAGGTTGTCATTCCACAGTAATTAATGCAACGCCGTGACAAATAATATGAGAATGGATGACCTCATTCACACTTTGACTTGTCATAGCAGGAAAAGCACAGGTGTTGCTAATGATATTAACAATGGCTCTGCTATTTTCATGTGTAACAGTGAGGCAGCATGCATAATACAAGGACCCTGAAGCTGAAGCTACTAAAGGAAATGTAGCAATCATTCATTTTAACATTACCACCTGTACTTTTCCTACTGTCAAAGAACTGTTTTCTGTGATGTGATGAAGGCCTCTACCTATCACTATTACCTACTGATTCTTGCTGTCATAACATATATTAAGTCACATAAAGATATGCGGTATTATGTGTGTGCTTCTGAAAGTATATACACTGATCAGCCACAACATTATGACCACTGACAGGTGAAGTGAATAACATTGATCATATTGGTACTATGTGGTGTTCTGATGGAAAACCTTGGATTTTGCCATCCATGTTGATGAGACTTAGACACCCAAATAAACATTTTCCCAGAACAAGCACACTCCCTCATGCAAATGGAAATCCCAAATGTCACTGGCCTGATCTGACCTCCAAACTTCCTAGACCCCATTCTGATCAAGCATCAACAGGATGCAGTGGAACAAGCTTGATTGACAGAGGCCCCACTGCACAAGCCAGAGTACCCAAAGGATCCACTGCCAACTTCCTGGTGCCAGACCCCATA
>OMNN01085549.1:0-19379 GCA_900302755.1 Chromis chromis
ATGGCCCAAGATGTTGATTTGACCTCCAAACTTCCTAGACCCCATTCTGATCAAGCATCAACAGGATGCAGTGGAACAAGTTGTATTGACAGAGGCCCCACTGCACAACCCAGAGTACCCAAAGGATCCACTGCCCTGGTCCTGGTGCCAGACCCCATAGGACACCCTGAGAGGTCCTCTTGTCCATGTCCAATGGTTCAGAGCATTTTGGACCACATAAGGGGGACCAACACAATATTAGGCAGGTGGTCAGAATGTTATGCCTTATCGGTGTATAATGAAAATAAAACTGATTCTGATTCTGGAAAGGTTTACTTATCATCAAAATGTTTAGATAGAAGAGTGCAGCACAGATATCTTCTCATAAATAGTGAATGCATTTGTGATGATGGGGGAGAATTTCCACAGCAGATCAGTCAAAGTGCCATAAAGTCTCACCGCTGTCAAAGTTCACAGGGCGGGAGGTTCAGCTGTATGTAGCGCTCTCTGTCTTTCTCCTGACTAGACCACTCACATGGAGGCTGTGGGAATGGACCAAAGGAATCCTCCCAAAAGAGAACAAGGGGCGAGAAAACACAAATCTAAAGAGAGGCTCTGTGGTCTTGGGGCCTGTGGGTACAGTATGTGAGTCAGCCTCTCTCTCATGCCCCCGGACCTTCACAACAAGTCACATCAACTTTCCCTGGGTTGGCGGTATTGGCGGGGGGTTATAAAGGGTAGGGAGGAGGTGGGGTTTTCTGGTTATGGGGGGTGTTGGCACTTTCAACTCGTGTTGTTTTTTCATGGACAGGAGCAGCTGTTAAAATGTTATCCTACCATTCGGTCCAACCACACAGTGTTTCACAACTGGCTCAGCTGTCCCATGTTTTGTTTCGCTGTCTCCTGTGATCTTGACTTTAACTTTGAGAGCCTTTCAAGAGCAAATTTTAAAAGTAGATTGAGCAGAGTCTCATTGTGGCCACTGACAGCCTATTTAGATGCTGCGGAGCTTTGGGGTATAAAATGCTGCAATAGATATGAACACAACATTTTTGTATTTGTTTTGAAGCATGCATAAAAGTGCACATGAGTCAGAAGATCAAAAGTAGACTTAAACATTCCTTCAGCTATGCCATCGGAATATAAATACACATCCTCGGCCAAATATACAGAGTCTGACCACTAAGCCACTTGAATATTACAGCAACTTTTTTTTTCAGTTTTTGTGCTGCATCTTGACTTTAACACCGTCGTACCCAAATGTGAGCGTGTCAGAGGAGCAATGCAGGAAGAGCCGAGCAAACTGAAGGTGACAGGCCCAACATATGGCCCCGAACATGCCAAAATGCTCTACACCTAGCCAGGCTTTAGACCAGGGGTGCCCAATCCTGGTCCTCGAGGGCCACTATCCTGCATGTGCATTTAGATGCTTCCCTCTTCCAACACACCTGATTCAAATGATCAGGATCGTTATCAGGCTTCTGTAGAGCTTGATGATGAGCTGATCATTTGAATCAGGTGTGTTGGAAGAGGAAAACATCTAAAACGTGCAGGATAGTGGCCCTCCAGGACCAGGATTGGGCACCCCTGCTTTAGCCCAAAAAATCCTCCATCCAGCCTCTTTAGTCAGCCTCTAAACCCCGATGCATGTCTCCAGGACCACCATGGCAGCTGCCAACACTCACAGTCTGCTCTCATCAGCTCCCACACAGCTAGTAAACTCTGTGGCCATTGTGGGTTTGCACTGCAGTGTGTTTTTGTATCATGTGGACATCATGTGGTGAGATTTAAGAAAAGAAAAAAAAAAAAAACCTGCCATCCTGTATTCCAGTAGAGTTGCAGCTCCACTGCCACCCTTTTTTTTTTGCACAGGATTCCGAGCTAATGCTTGGTAATTCCCTGGTACACTCGGGTGGATGAAAAGAAGGGTGCCAGCTTTTCGACAAAGTGACATCTCACTCTCGTGTTGCCTTCAAGTTGTTTTGTCTTACTGGCAAGCCTGGTGAAGACGGTTGAGCGGTTCCACTGAACTGTTTACACAACACCATCTGCCCCAAGTTCCTTTTTTTGTAACACGCGAACAAATTGGTCGCCGCCTCAGTTCTGAGTGAAAAATACCACCCATAACTGAGTGAATTAAATTGCATATTCATAGACGGCAAGGTTGTTCAAGATTGCTGATCAATCACCAGCAGCTTGTACAGTAAATGAAGCTTCCTCTGCCCTAATCACAGAACAGCGGAGAAGCACTCGTCTCCCTTATAGGTTACACGTTATTAAAGGTGGCCTTTTGATGAGCATGCATGCAATGAGTGCACATAAGTGAGAGGGCCGCCCCTCTGGTTCCAATCAGCGTTGCTTGTTTGGCTAGCACCATCTGCTGAGGACCAGGCCTCAGCGGGGTGAAACTCAATCCAGATGCCTTCTATTTGGCAACACCAGCACTGTCTCATCCTATGCTCCCCACTGGATTCCACGAACAACATGGTTGATTCCTCACATGGTAGCAGAGTGCTCTGTAATCTTGTCTTTGGTTGTAGTTCACGGACATTTCTTGCAGAAACAAAGTTTTAAAAAGTGGGGAATCAGGAGTGTAAGTATGTCGTTTTCAAAACATCTTCATAGTCTGCAAAGCCTGAATATGCTTTAGCAAGATGAGATAAAATTCCAGTTTATTGTTTCATGCTTGTAGAAACTGAAGGATGGCTTGTCTTCAAGGTAAACCTTTTGATAAAAATCCCTTCTGTTGCCCCGCTTTGCTCCACTCTTCAGCGTGCAATGTAGAATGAGGTTAACCAATCATAGTGTGTGTGCATATCACCCAAACCTTGTATGGAAAACACTCCACAGATAATCAGTGCATGAACAGACAGACTGTACTTTATCAGATCAGAAGTGCATTCACCCACCCACACACATATCATCCCAGCCAGACAGACACACACACACACACACAAAAAAACACACATATACAGCCTCCCTTCCACTCAAATCCTAGAAACACCCTTTGGTTGTTACACAACAGTAAAATCCTGCAGTTTGCCCCAGAATGCACTGCTCTCTTTGAAGTTAGGAGTGGGGAGTGGTGGGTTTGATGGCGTCTCAGGAAGAACCCCTGCTGTAAAACTATGTTGTCTGTCCGTCCATCCCACATTTATATCAGTGTTCATGCAGGAGCAGGGATCAATTAACAGATATCTGTGGTTACTTTGGTCTGTCTTCATATTTAACATATTATAAGTCTCCTGCACTCATGTATTCATTTTAACATTTACTTATCAATCTATTTGTTGAATTTTTCCACAACCATCACCCGCACTTAGTTACAGTATACAAACAGAACCGTTTGCACACCACAGGATACCATTTTTTTGGTTGTTTGTATGTGCATCGCAGACGTATGAAATAATCTGCATCATAAATCTCTGCTTTGGCTGAATTACAGTGCAGTACACAGTTTAAAGAGCCATACATCAAACTCTGTGCTCAGCCAAAACCATTAAGCAAGCCATTAGACATAATGAACTATTATTTATGGTAGGTCTAATTCCGGAGAAAGAAACATAACGACATCAGATATTAATGGGATGGAAACGCTTTTCATGACGGATTAATTCGTCGACGAAACTCCAGAAGTGTAGCGTAAACAGAAATAGTTTCAACGGCAATCTGTGGGGGGAAAAAAAGGTCGACAACAAACTTGTGGCTTTGGTGAATTTGCATTCAGCATATGGAAATCAGCAGGTCGGAGTCGAATGAAGAAGTGAAAGCATTTTGTTTCGACGAGCACTTTTTCCAGAAAGACATTACTTGACAATTAAACAGTTGGTTTTTATAGATATTTTCAAGCGTGTTTGCAAAACTGTTAATTGGCTGGTTAATCATGCATTTCAAATTAAAAGCAAGGAAGATGTTTTCTTCACGGAATTATAGAGATGGAGACGGCACAAGGCACTTGCATTTTTGCACTGTCACGGCTTTAGTTAACTAATTTACACACAGTTCATCCTTATGTTCTTAATAGAGTTGCTTAAAGGTCATAAAAATCTAATTATTCTACATTATCTGTCAGATCTCCAAATACATTGATATGTAAAATAAAGTCTTGACCGTGCTGCACATGTAAGAACTCTGATATGGCACCGCTCATATTTTATCCTTTGTTTGTGCTGTAGAGAGGCTAAAAGAAGTCATAAATTACCATTTCACACTTTGCAGGCACCAGTGATGACTTTCCATGTACCGCACGAAGGTAAATCATCTTTTTGTTATGTCAGTGTTTTGTCACTTGTGTACCATACTGGCTTTGAATTTATTGTAACCAGATGCAGAAATGCCACAAAAGGCTCCAAATATACCAACACAGTTGCTCCCTGTGTCCCAGTGAAGAACAGCAACCCCTTATTCTGTAGCTACAGCTCGATGTTATATTGCAAAATATCATCAACTCAAGATCACACATCCTGAAATTGTGTGAAGCAGCTACTCAGGTGAGGGTAAATGCAACTACAAAACTTGCAGAAATGACTGTAGCAGAAAGAAAACGTTGGGTATCTTCTTTTAATAAATAGAGGCGGTAACCGATCCTCTGCAATCCACATACTAGAGTCGGTTGGCCCGTTATGTACAGCAGATGTAAGTTCTAATCACATCATCTTTCTGTGTGATGGACTTAGGTACAAGTGAATAAAAGGCCTCTACATCTAATAAACAGCATGAATCCTGCACTGCCACTGGAACAGGGGCCGCAGATATGGAGAGAAGACAAAAGCTGCCTTGTGTTTGGCGGCACAGGAATGCTCAGGGAAGCCCATGCCTGCTTTCTGGACTTACTCTTATCTGATTGAAAGGCACAGGGAGGCCCACGCATTTATTCAGGCTTTCTCATACGAGCTTGACGTCTGGCTTCTCCTGTGCAGCTGCAGTACTCAAGTTCAAGATGTCACCCGGGCAAACCTGGGAGTTCGGGGGAAGATAAACCTTGTGGTGACAGTTTTCTAGCCGTCCGGTGTTCCTGGACAAGAGCAGAGGCGTGCCCCTTTGTTTGCACTGCAGTCATGTGTTTTTGGGTGTGAAGGAAATGTGGCTGATGTAAGAAAAACTGTGTAATGACACCCTTGTGGTGCAGCGATCCTTCCCGAGGTCCTCCATGTGTTGACTATAAACACAGGGTCCCACCTCTGTATAACCTCGCTACGCTAACACATCTCACCCCTTTCCCACCTTAGATACATAAATAATGTGCACATGATGGACGTAAGAACAATGGATTACGCTTCGGCGCTGTGCTGATTCCATCTCTGTGGAGGAAAGACGACCGGCACTCTGTCATCTGCGTGTCTCTAGAAAATCCTGTGCGGTGAATGCAGACCTCCCATAAAACTTCCAGACAAGGGCGGCCACCTCGGCTCTACCTCCACGCAAACCTCCCACAATGCATTAAAAGGGGCAATAAACAGGGCTGCTGGCAGGCAAAGGAATGGGAATGTCCAGGGACTAAAGAGACAGGATGGTGATATGTGACGGCGGCAGGCAGACGTGGCCTGAACTATATGTGATATAGCATTTCTAGCAGTTATAACCAGGAATATTTGAGATGTTTATACATTTGGAGCTGGAGCCTGCACAGATGATAAGAGAAGGCCTCAAACAAAGCACCAAACAGAAGAACAATAGAAAGTGGGAGGGCTTCGGAGGGGAAGGGGGCCCCAGAGAGGGGCAGCTGAAAGACCCACAGTGGAGCCGGACAGAGAGAGAGAGAGGGAGGCACACAGGACCATGCTGACAGCACCACTCTGGAAACAGCACAGTAAATGGGTTTTGCCACCGTGTCTCAGCACTTTGCAGATCAGCTGCTGCGTGTTGTTATTGTAACACCAAAAGCTAGCTTCGCCACGGTTAAAGAGAAAATTCAGAAAGTTAGGAAATGCCACTGGAACCTGGAATGAATTAAATGAATGGACATCCTGTTAGATTGTTGAAAATGCTGGAGTGGGGTGCACCAGAGTATTTATATGCTTTTTACTTGCATTTAAAGGTGCTTATCACATCATCTATACAGAAGTTGTGGCCACAGGTCTGCTTTTCCTCCTGTGTGCCTCCATCCAGAGTTTCAACTTACATTGAGGGTTTCTTTTGTGGCAGCATCCACATTTCTCTTGACAGCTTCCAAATAAAACGTTTATTCACAGAGAAGCTGCAACAGCACATTTGTTTCATGGGACATTCAATTGTAACTGGATTAAATGTTCTATCAGTATCCACTTGTAGAGGCTACAGTATTATCAAAGTTAGTCATTTTTATGTTTAAACACTCACAGCACTTGGTTAAAGTTAGAGAAATATCTTGGTCCAGTTCAATCCAGGCATCAACTTGAGGCACGATGGGTTTATGTAATGCAAGCTCCAATCTTTTCCTAATCTTAACAGAGGTTAGGTGCAAGAATTGTGCAGTTTTTTTTTTTTTTAGCAGACATGCTGGCTGTGTCAATTTTAATTTCCATTTCAAAGGATTCTCCCAATCTTACCAAGAAATGCAGCCTTTCTTTCCCCCAAATGTTCAGAGCACAAGTGACATATCCTCACACCACCCGCAGTATCCCATAATCCATTGCAGGAGGCAGTTGTTTAATAGGGCGTTCTGGGAATCCGGATCAAGTGGAAGTAATGAGTAAGTGCACTATTTGCTCTTCTGTCATGTGTTGTCGACATTCTGGCAAATACACTGTAAAGACGAAAACAAATCTGATTTAGATTTTCTGTATTTAGGAACCCTTAACTTTGAATAGACCTTCTATTTGTTTTTGAGAAAGTTCAACAAATCCTTTTTATGTAATAGAAGTTGTAAAAAAAAACAACTAAACGCAACTTCAATGCTGTAAATATATTTCTAAAATTAGATGCAATTAGTAACACATATATAGTATTTTAATTATGGAAAATAAGTCCATTTACATGATTTAAAGTCAGTATATCTTGTCTCTTGTAACCTTCTGAACTCCTAGAAGTACAATAACAAATTCCTTAAGGATTCTCTCTTTTTGTCAGGCTTGCTCTGCTTAAATTTCCAAAATCCAAATGATCCACAATTGTCTATTCATTCACCAAAAATAGAATTCAATTCTGTCCGAATGAGCACAATTTTCCTTTGAGCTCAGGCTCCATGAGCAAAACAATGAGCAGTGTAATTGGATTTATCCGAAAGTATAGATGGATGGCCAATTGCAGGATAAACCAACATGAAGCTTACTGGGCCTCCATGTGCTGCCAGAACAGCTTCATTTGGCACATTGGCATTGATTGCCCAGATTTTCTCTACTGGATGAAAACCATTCTTCCAAAAGATGGTCCCTCATTTGGTGTTTGATGATGCTGGTGGCGAACACTGTCTAACACAAAATCTTCCTTTGGTGTGCATCTGGGTTGAGATCAAGTGACTGTGGAGGCCAAAGCATATAATTAACATCATTGTCATACTCATCAAACTATTCAGTGACTCCTCATGCCCTATGGATTGCCATCCTGGAAGAGACATATCCCATCAGAATAGAAATGTTTCAATATAGGATAAAGGCCAGAGCAACTTTGAATTGATTTGCAGTGACTCTTCCCTCTAAGAGACAAGTGGACCGAAACAATGAGAGCCAAACTACAGCATAACAGACCTGCTGGAATCCTTCACTTTAGGGCTCAATGGTTTAGGTTTTTCCTTTGTCACCAGTCTGTTGCTTTCAAGTTAGAAAGGAAGATTGCTAACTTTTTCATTTCTGTACACCATGTAATAAGCTACCACCAGCAGCTTTCTGACTTAACTTAGCCTAGCTAGCGTAGCATTTCCACATCTGCAGCACATCTGAAGCTCTCCACTTAACACACTGAATATTGTTTTCTTAATCTGCACAAAAACCAAAGTGTAAAAACAACAATAAGCAATTAGTTTCACAAGGGGAACAATAACTTCCTGCAGACTCTGCTGGCCTGGCAATGGCTTCTAAGTCACTGGATCTGCTTATCTAACTCTTGGCAAGAGACCAAATTAGTGTATTTCCCAAAAAATTTGTCAATATTTCGAGGTCAGCTTCCTGGTGATAAACGTGTTTTCCCGTTGTGTGTTAACAAGGATTGCTCAAATGCAGAGATCCTGAGAAAAGGTCATTTCAGGTCGGTTAGATTCAGTCTGACCTACCTTCAGAGAAAGTGGGTCCAGCTCCTGAATTAGGACACAGCTAATGCCCTTGATTTTTCATGTGACCTGCTAAAACAAACAAACAAATAATACAGTGTTCCCTGGAGCCACTGGGCAACTTTGGAAAAACCAAGGTCCACAGTCCAGAAACCATATTTCAAAAATACATCCGGACAAAACAGTATATGATTTGGATTTTCACATTATTAAACTGTTTATTACCATACATTAGGGGCATGTGACAGGTTTGAATAATGACAACAGTCCTTTTCTTACCAGCTGTGGTGTCTAAGTTCATCCAGACCTCCATCATTGTAGCTTAAAAGGCGTGGCAACCACAGATTTCCCCCCGAGCCATCGTCATGTTTTAACAGTACATCTAACTACGCCAGAGAGGCTGATATTGTTTTTCCTTCCGTTTTATCCTCATGTGAGCAGCATTGTGTAGTCTGCAAAGAAGCCAATGATTAATCTTTTTGGAGCCGTTTGAGCCTGAACCCACCTAGCCCCTAATGAATACACTAGGCCTGTTTTTGTTCCTGATTTTTCACATCGATTCATCTTCCTTCCTCTGCTTTTAATTAACACGTTTCTCTCCCTGAAACATGCGCAAAAGTTAATCCAGTGCAAACTTTTCCACCCTCACAAATCTGCAATGCAAGTGCACCTTCTGCGTTCCATATATCAAGCTGGAACAGGTGGCACGACCAGCGAGACGTTACGCGCACAGCAGATGTTTTAATTTGCCGTCCTTTGTGTGCTAATACGACCTTTTACTGCGCTAAGAGATTTCACGTGGCCGGCCAGCCGTAATAATTTGCATCAGAGCAAGATCAATGGACCTCATGCGCGTGTACTTTCATACTATTCGAGCGCCGAGAGAAAATGGCACTCTTTGAACTTTGGAGGAACGTTAATGCAGGATTATCGGCGTTTGAAGGCGGTTGTGTAAAAAAAAAAAAAAAGTTTTTGTGGCCTCAGGAATCGAGGCGTAATTTGAAAAGTGGTTCAAGGTAATGAATTCGGATTTAAAAGCTGCTCCCACCTCACATGCTGACTGCGGTATCAGATGTGTAGCTGCAAAAAAAGAAAGGCAAGTACAGGCAAGTACATGCAAGTGATGATACACTGAGGCATCTTGGAAATAACACACATGGTGGAGGGTAAGGAGTCTGCCAGGAAAATCACTTAGGCAGTATAGTAGTGTAGGCTGAGGATCATAAAGAGAAAGAGGCAACATATAATAATACTAATAATAAAAATAATAATAATAAGCAATTTCATGCCACACTTGAGGTCTTCTTGATGTGTTTTAAACTGCACAACATACAGAAATCATTATTTGAGCTGTTGCCATTCAAACACTCACAAGCCAACGTGTACCTTACTGCGAAACATGTGGTCCCATTCTGCGGCTTTATTTTTCGACAAATGGCTGGTTGAAGTTAGATCTCCCGCTGGTTGCCATTTGGTACGCCGCAGAGGGTGTAGAAAGATAAATCTCTTCGAAATTGTGGGTTTTTTTTCGCCTGATCTCGCGGCGAAGCTACAACATGAGCCGTGACCACAACAAGAAGTCGCGGAGAATTTTTTCGATCTGCGCACATGTGGGCTTCATATGGAGTACGACGATGAGCGCGGGGAAATATCGGCCCTCCGATAAGCCGCCGATGCGTCTTTGGCATCAGCAGGTGTCAGAAATGTCTTTGTTAGTAGATGACTTCACTGTCTTGGAGCCATGAAGGATCATTCAAAGTACACTTGTTTGATTTCTTGCCATGAGTTGGATGAGAAGATTAGGATGACACTAGCAGCCTGGTAGCTTAGCTTAGCACAAAGTTCGAAAACAGCTGACCTGGAAGGAAATAAGATCCCCCTATCAGCACCTTTCACGCTCAATAATTAACATGCCGTATCTTGTTTGTTTAATCTCTACAAAAATCGAAGTGTGAGTCATGGTCAAAACAGGCTGCAAACCTTTAAAGATACATTTCCTACACCTTTAGCTTTTTTATTGTGTTTGCAAATGAGTATTTAGTTTGAATACTTTCCATTTTAGCATAAAGGAAGGCACCTCGAGGGTGCATGCAAGCCTTATCAGCCACAGTGCTATCGGATGAAGAGGCCCCAAGGCTATCTCATCAGGCTGGGTCGTGGCAGAAAAGGCTTATGGGAGCTGAGGGAGAAAAATGAGAATGGTTGGGGGGGGGTGTTCTGCTCCGTTTAGAGCGGCAGCAGGGGTTATGCATATCCACCGTGAAGGCTCCTGCCGACCATCCCTTGCCTTAAAAGCTCCCCACCTTTGATCACAAAGCACAACACTGACTGATTTCTGCACACAAATACACAGAGGTCAGTGACTAGGAGATAACAGAGTGATCGATAATGTTACACCAAATAACACCCGGATGTATCCTGATTGGGACATTTTATCAGTAAGTTATTGAGTGTCTGCGAGAAGTTGAGTTGAAGTTGGGACGCTGTGCCCAGATTTTGATTTGATACAGAAACACTGCGGCTCTGGAAGAAAATAATAAATCCAGACTGGATTACTGTGATCGGGGGATTTTATTTTTTTTTAGCTTCTGTGTTTTCTCATCTCCGCTTCAATAAAACTCTAAAAAAGCCCTTTTGACGTCGACCCTCCCCAGACACTCACTCGGTGTAACTAAATCACACCAAAGGTCATGTGCATCTATCAACCTGAAGATATACGTCCTGTTTATTGCCCATAAAGATCATTAGCATTTCCTCCCCTGCCGTCTTCCATTCCCTTGTACAAACATCCACACCAATTCAATTCTCCACACTCAAGAGAGGCTGGCCTGATTCACAGCCAGGAGCTCAAACAGCCACGCAGCCCAGACAAACTCCATGCACATCGAGTGTCATAAACACAGAGGTCCATGGGCTCTTTGTTCTCGATTCAAAGAGATCCTGACACTTGTTCGCTTCCTTTCTCTCTTCCAATCAGTCCCAGCACAGTTCCTGTCTGTCTCTGCTTCACTTAGTCTAAAAATGGCTTCAGAGGCAACAGGACTCGAGTCCCTTCAGGCACCGCACATGCACAATAAAAAGACACTATTGTTTTAAAACAATGCATGCCTCTGTCAAAGAGTGTCCTAGTCAGAAAAATAAAAGGAAAAAAAAGTATGCATCTTCAATCACTTGTAACCAGAAATGTGTTCCAGCTTTTCCACAGTCGCATCTTCACGTAAAATGTCATCCAACATAAGTGCAGCATGTTGTCGAAGCCTTATTCAGCTGGGCCTGTGACAAGCTGCTGAATACCGATATGTCACATAAAATATAGATGAATCTGGATGCCGATTTATGTCTCGCATTCTCAAGTGGCACCGCAATTTGTTGGCGGAGCGGGACCGAGTGCTGACAGCCAAAGCAGAGACGTTTGTATTGATCCTAGTCAGCAGCTGCCCCGCCACACATGAAGGTAGACTGTGTAAATGTGATGTTATATAGTCCCAGAATTCAAATGTTAAGTTCATTATGAGGCAAAATAAAATAAAATTAGTCTGGATGTGGAAGTGCTGTGTGGAGTGACTTATTAATCCCTGCAGGAATGACTTACTGCTTGACTCTTTGCATTGTAATCAGAAAAAAATGCATCATTTATTGAAAATCAGAAAGACGAGATACTAGAAAAGTGGATGTATTATTTTGTCAGAGACAGGTAGCAAAAGGAAGTGGCTCATCCATCCATTTTTCATTGAAATGTTCAGCTTTTGTAGACTATTACTGGTATTTTGATGGACCTTAAATGACACTTAATAGGTAAAATCCTTTATACATACAGTATTCAATGTGTACGCGACTTTACAAGTGACATGCCATAGCAGTCTGTCTATTTCCACCTACAATAAATTTCAAAATAAGAGATAGAAAGTTATGTACAATGGATGATTAATTGGCAAACAACAAGTATTTTCAATAACTTTTCCATTATTTTCCCTACGGCTGCAAAATGATTCGCTAATAAATCAAAAGGCTGTCCTGAGGATAAATCTGGTGACTCCAGACCTCATTCCTCTTCCTGTTGCAGCTACAGTGAATTTCAGAGAGGCCTCTTTCATAAAGGCTTATGTGTTCCTGGAAGGCATCGGAGAAGTGGAGCAACAGTTACTTTATCTGGCAACGTGAACGGAGAACACTTTTAATAAGATAGGCTCTGCACTTAAAGCATAGAACGCAGCTCTGACTGTGATTAAAGATGATGGATTCCATTAAAAAGTAATGAGCATGCTCTATACGCACCCCTCATCCTTCCATTAATAGGTTCATGAGATGGCTGCAAAACACTGTAGGGTTCTGGGGTGAGGAGTGGAGCTGAAAAAGTTCAGTTGGTTGGTTGGTTGGCTGGTTGGCTGACAGCCAGGGGCTCTTCTTTATGGTTCACCTCCATTTCCAGACTAAACAAGTCTATTCTGCAGATAGAACACACAGTATATAGGAGAGACAGTTTATTGTGGAATTTACAGTATGGGTGCACATGAAGAAATACTGTACTTGCACACACACACACACACACAGAGAGAGAAACATGCACACATACACACACACACACACACAGGCGGTTGTTGTAGTGGATGGTAGACCACAGGGTGTAGGCAGTCAGCCAGTGAGTCGAAATGAGGCCCAGAGTAACCACTCTGAAATGAACACTTTAGAGGACAGCCAAACCGCGACATCAAACACACAGACACACACAGCGAGCGAGAGGAGAGAGAAACGCCGAATCCAAGGAATTGTTAGCGATGTTGTGTGCAGACCGAGGCCTTCTAGAAAAAAAAGTTTAGAAGGACGGCAATTTCTCCCAACCGCTCCGCTTTCCAATTTATTGGGAGCGTCTTTGAGGAAAAGTGTTTTGACAAAACGGAGTGGAGAAAACAATGCAGCCATGTCGAAAACAAAACTCCGGATCAGCAGATAATGAGAACAGACTGCTTTGGGCTGGTAGTTTGGCTCCTGCATTCTCTATTATTAGTGTTAGTCGCATTGGTAGAAAGCAAGTGAAATGAGATACAAGCAGGAGCAACACATTTTTACTCATTGACCTCGTTTGGTCGGATAGGTCAGATATAATGTTCCACAAAATAAGATAGTTTCCTTTTCACATACCACAAATGTGAGAACACAGTTTTTTTTATCACCAAAAATGAAAAATAATATTGTTTTTACAACTTTTTCTTGACAACATGACTTATTTGGAATATGCCGGTTTCCAAAACCCATGATAAACGTTGGACTGTGTTTCATATATTTCTCCAGAGCTGTGTTTTTTAATGCTGCTTTTTTTTCTTTCTCCACGAGACATTTATCATCTGACATTTTCCACCAACTCTTTGTCCGTGGGGATTGTTTTCTGTAAATAGAAACTGTCACCAGCTAACAGTGGCTGCTATGGGGACTTGAAATATGACCACAGTCACTGAAAGGGCATAAACACAACTTGGCCTTCACCGGCACAGAAACAATTATCTGTGCCAACAAGGGTACCAGCACATCTAGGGGGCAGCTTCTTGGGCCCAAACAAGGATTTCTTTCTGTCTGAGAGGATTAGCTAATTGTAGCCAGGAATAAACGGACTCATTGTTCAGCAAACATCTTTAACAGTGTATTAACACAACAGTGGCTTATATCTGTCCCCGTTGTATCACATGCAGAATTCTTTCTTTGTTAACTCTTTGAAATGTTTGCAAAGCTGTAAAAATCCCAAGCAGTTGCGGCAACACTTTGAGAGAATAGTATCTGTCTGAGCGCTCCTCTCCCACAATTCTTCGGGGAGAATCATGTTTCTTTAAAAAGCTTTCATGCCGTTCCAGAAATTTAGGAGTTCCTGCTGTCTGCAGTCCGAGAGCTCCCTGAACTGTGAGGTCAGTGGGAGGGAAAGGTGGTTCGGGGTTGGAGCCAAAGCCAGAGACAGACCAGAGGCCAGAGCATTATGAAACACACAAACACACAGCTGTGTGTGGACAGCCTCCCACTGTTCTTGCCGATCCACCACAACAGCCCGCTAATCCCTCTTAGATCTGCTCATCAGGGCCAGACAGTGCCCATCCAGTGGCGCTGCCGCATCTGGTGGAACCAAACAGCGGAATAATCTTGGCTTATGGCCACGGCAGAATGGAGCAGGGGGCCCATGAGGCAGGAGTCCTGGGGGCCCTCACTGGGTCCCCTGCTGCCCTTCCACTCCTCCCTGTCTCATGGAGAAACCATAAAAAAGGGAAACTATCAGGAGACTGAAACTCAGAAGCCTTTTGTGTGTTGTTTTATCTTTTAGGGGATATAAGAATACAGTTGACAGCAGAATTATATGGTTGGACACATTCTGTTGTGAGTTATTATTGTTTTTTTCTCAAATAAACAACAATAAAACGTGAAAAAAACAAGGTTGCTATGCAATTAAAGTGTCTAAACTAAATGAATTCTTAACTAGATTAGGTGCAAGAGGATTTGCATGGCCTCAAAAGACCTGGCAGTTTTAATAAAGACAAACAGCTCAATAGGACTGGTTTAATGTTTAATGTGACTCAACCCAAATGTATTAACCAGTGTGATACATTCACATGAACACTGATGAAGTCACTGTGTTTTTAACAATTATGAGAATAAGTCTCATCTAGTGGATTTTTAGGTTTGTTGTTTGTTCACACACAGCTCACACAGCTCTTATTGTCTGTTTACACGCTCCTTTTTCTTGTGTTTACTCTGACCTTTCTGCAAGTTACCCAGGAAAGTTATACAATTCTGTAAATGTGATTTTCCCACAGACACCAAAAAGCACCATCAGAGAGATGCTTTGTTACCAATAACTTATCTGTGACCTAAAACATGGCTGTGTTGTCACTCCAATAATAGTGTAAAAATAATAACAGCAAAAATCACTGCGAAAGTCAGTTTGCGAGCAAGAGACAGAGCACATGATCAGGAGGCTATTTAACCACTCACATGGAATTTATTTACAATAAAAGCTTCACGCAAGCCGACCCGGTTTGGACTCATATTCTGTGACAAAAGGCAACAAATGAATTTCCCTTGAGAGGCTAAAAGAAAATCCAAGGAACGTGCCGTAAAACTACTGTTAAAGCATATGGCTGAGGTGGATGTTATTGAAAAGGATACATTACAAGGTTGACCTGAGGTCAGTGCTCATTCTTTCGGTGGGGACAAGCTAACAGCAGAGCAGTGGGTGGAAGCAGCTGTCTGCATGTTTTTCTGCCTGCACTTGAGCACCACCTCAGTTACCCTGCATCCCCTTTTTCAAACACGCCCACAAAACATTAGTCCTCTTTACTTACGCCAGGAATGTTACTAAGCTATGCAGGCCTCTCTGCAGCTATGTACTGTGCAATATCATATATCTACATACTAGTGTGTGCACGGACAGAGTCATGACTTACACAACAACTACAGGTTTTATGGGATGGCCTGTACTAAAATGTTGTATGGCACTTTGTGAGAAAATACCATAAAAATATGTTTTAAATACATACTACAGACATAGAAATGTATGCATTTAGTGACAGTTTGTTCACAGTGTGCATAGACTAGTGTAGTGAGTATAGTGAGGGGTATAGATTTCTGCTGGTTCTTGCTAAGGTTCAGGGTCAACCAACACAACTTGATCAGAAGATCTGAGCAACCCACAAGTTGAAGGTGTTAAAAGAAAGCTGACTAAGCATATCATGATCAAAGGTCATACCTCGGCTACATTTATTTTGAAATGAGATCAGATCAGCAAAGAAAGGGACCCAATACATTGTTCCATCAATGACAGACTCTGTGGCAGAAGTAAGAACCTTGGCTGTGGGGAAACACGCAAACTCTGTTGACGCATTCTTATGACGTAAAGGTAATACCTATATAGCCTGCTCCGAATATTTCCTGAATACCAACCTGTCCAAGAGCAGTAGGTGACATCTGTGTTTGCCTTCAGTCCCTTCTCTTCTTTCACCACTCTCCAGTGGTAATCCATGTTTGTCCTCACTGTCACTTGCTTTACTTTGTAGACTGTAACCCTTCCTTCTTCTCTTTTTAACTGGAGCACCAGAAACTTCCTTCCTGGGTTTTCCCACCATTGGCTCCACCATACTCCATTGCTGTCCATATGGTTGCTCCACTGTTAATCCATATGTAAGATATAAATAGTTGGAAATCATCAGCATAGCAGTTAACATAGATATACTAACATAATATCTGGTCAAGGAAGGGCAAATAAGACAGAAAAGGAATGGGGCCTGAAGCGGAACCCTGAGGCACATCAGGGAGGAGTTTTTTTTTTTTTAACCTTCTTAACATGTCCATATGATGTTTTTTTAAATGCTAGAAGACACCATGGCTGAATATTAAAGCTGCAAAAAGATGTAACAATCCTGTCAAGTTGCGGGGCAGAGTTTTCTTAATTATTATTGTTCTTCGGAATTTCCAATTCAATGCCTTCATTACTCCAGTATCACAACATGTTGTGCAGAGTAGTTTTACAGTGTTTGAGCAGAGTCGTAGGTGAGCTGGTGTGCTTGAGCTGCAGCAAGTAGCTGAGGATTAGGTGAAGACAAAGTTGGGGACTTCATAGACCTGCACATTTTAGAAGAAGCAATGGTGTAGTGTTACATCTAAGCCATCTGGGGGCAAGAATGATTGGTGGAATTGTTTTGACGGAAAAACTTCTAAATAAGTAATTTGGTTAAAGTAATTATTATTATTATTGGTTATGTGGAAATTAGTTTTAAGGTTAGGGTTAGGGTTGAGGGAGTTTAAGCTTCTGCTGCCATTGGTTGTCCAGCTGTTATTGGTTTACATGTACCTAGAACTGCATTTTGTTACTCAGGAAAAAATGATTAGCAGGTCTGGAAATAGTATACTACTACCACACATAGATTATATGCTTATATATACATGTTTTATGTAATATATATTGACATCAGCCAATGGGTGTATCTCTGTGTGTATGTGTGTGTTCCTCTTTCAACGTACTCAACAGGTTCTACAAGAAGTATCGCGGTTGAGTTTTGGAAGTTTCCCAAAATGATCCATTAAAGCTATTATTACTCTTTCAGCATTGCCTAGAGGAAAATAGGTTGCTCCGGTTTAGCAGATGTGCTATTTGCCATCTTCTGCCAAGTCATACTGCTCTTTTCAGCATAAACATGAGGCCGAGCCAGGACAAAGAAAAGATCACCGCTGCTCATGACATTATTTGGCTCGCAGGGCCCAAAGGTTAATGAATCTTTGGAGGAAAATGTTAGGATACAGACAGATGGGAGGGGACTACCAAAAAAAAATTTCATCAAAAATCTTTCCAAAGCATAATTTGTCCCAGCAGGGAAACACACACATACACACACACACACACACAGAGACATCAGCTTAAGGGACAGGCTTATGTAGTGTTATATTAATCCAGGCTCCACTGGCATTCCATTCTTTTTCGCAGTGACACCATCATTTATATGTATTCACCTACTTAGTCCAGCGTTGAAGCATTATAATACTTTATTTATATTCACATTTCTATTAACACTGAGTGACACACATACACACATACACCGCCTCCACCAGTCAAACCTGATGACACAAACACATCTTGCACACATGGGAAGCCTTTTTTTTTTTCCAGGAAGCCTTCTGACAGGATGACAGACCTCAGTGTGGTGCCGAATCAGTCGTGATGTCAAAACAAAAACAAGCTGCAGGGTCCATACTGATGTTTGTATTATGAACTTTGTTTTGGATTATCATGAGAGCTCGCTGTGTCTGCTCCTCTTGCTGTACATCTCAACATTATGCAAAGCATTGTTTGTTTTCAGCAGTGTGCAGCCGCATTATGCGTTGTATTTTAGGCACATTTTCCATCATCAAAACATGTGATTTAGATTCAAATTAGATTAGTTATTTCTATCCTCACGCGGTCTAATTTTATATACGAGCGCTTCAGTCAGCCATCTGTCCGAATTGGAAATGTTGACGAGGTAGTGAATAAGAGTGAGCTCGCCCACCCTCATCTATCCGCTTCCTCCCTGCCCTCTGAAAATGAGATGTCCGAGCCACTGGACGCTGGTGCCCGGTCTGCAACACACATAATCTCCACCGCAGACTTAATGAGCTTAATGTGCACTCCCAGGCCCCTGAGCTTAAAGCCATGTGCGCTGCATGCACTGTAATGCAGAGTGGTGCAGTTTGCCTCTTTTGTTTGCATGCAGTGCTCCGTGTAAGTCATTTTTTTAAAAGGCAGGCAAACAAGCGCCGAGGTGTGATTTGCAACTTTTGGATGACATCATTTGGCTGTTTTTGTGGCAGTTCTCTGTGAAAAAGGACAAAACCAATTAACATAATCTGATGTAATATTTCAGAATTGCAGTGTGCCACACAGACACTGGGGTTTATTCATTATCATTAGACTCACATTACGTGTCTGTGACCATCTGGTGCCAAAGTGACTATGCAAACAGCTGACATGTATCCAGGGCCGACTGAGGGTGAGTGCAGACTATCATTTGTAAACAAGCCATATGTCGTCATGCTGCCTAAAGTCTTTAGGGGAAAGTAAATGCAGACCAGAGCCTTACGGTGGGGCTGAGGCTTCCAAGAATAGGAACAGATTTCTGAGCTTGATTGGGGATAAACTGTGATTTAGTCCTCAGACCCACGACCCACTCAGCCCCTGACTCTAACACTCACTTTCTCACACACTGCAGGAAATGTCCTCATCACAGGCGCTGTCACGCAAACCAATATTAATCAGCATGTGGGCCCTGTTTAAACCTGCAATTAAGAATTACAACAAACTTGTGTTATTCAGATGAGACATGAGATGATAAAAAAATTTTTTTTTTAAATGAGATAGACTATATATGAAGCATCTGGCAGAAAATAAACCAAAGTACTAAAAACATTCAGAAACACAGGTAATATGATGGTGTAATCAAGTGTCATGATATTGTTATGTTATAATATATGTTCATGTCAGTGCTTTCTTCTATTTTGCTGTAATTTGGGACCAAGAACTAACACAAAAGCAGAAAACTGTGACTTACATTATAGCCCAGAGTGACACCTGATCAGGTTGTACTATATGTTATATATGATATAGATCACAGTAGCATTAATTAGTGTTACATAACTGAGACGATTGCATGTGAGAGATTATTGCATTAACACCCAGCCTTCACACCCAAGTGTTGCAGACAGAGAGTGTAAG